>CAEFZX010023040.1:0-36014 GCA_903066825.1 Alfaro cultratus | reverse complement strand
TATATATATATATACACTTTTGTGAATTTAATTTATATTTCTACAATGTTCCTCTAAGGATTCCAAACACAATTTTCTTCTTCTGTACTCATTCAGACAAAAGTGATTTATACTACTGTCTTTTACTTTTAAAGAAATCTGTTAACTTTTCCAACATGTCATATCTGACTTTAAATAATACATAACATTTTGAAGAGTCCAAACTTAATTCTTAAAGAATCTGTGGAAGGAACTAAATTATGATGACTGTATGGAAACCTCCAAGCCTAAAAGAACTATATAGCTCATTGACAATGATTATTTAAATACAAGTGGAAATATGCACACATAGGTTCAGCACATGTATGTTCAGCACAGTTATTTGCTGTGATGTTAAAAGAATCACAGCAAATAACCCTCCCTCAAGATGGTTACTAATTACACATTTTATTACTAAGGAATTTCCATCTCACTTTCTATCAAAAAGAATCAATCTAAATCTGACAGAGGTATGAATAACTTTGGGGCCAATTGAAGATCAAATTGATTACTTTTCCAAATTATTCTAGATTGTAGGAACTCAGATTCTAAATACGGAAAATAAAATGTTAGCAGGATCAAACTGGTGGAGTAAAAAGTGAACCTGAAAAGAAGTTGACAGAAACTGATAACAAATACAGCAGCAAATTACATCACTGACAAATTCAGTATAATTTCTCTGTTGAGATGCTGCAGTATAAATCAGATAAAAATCTACTTCCCATGTCCTCTGGTGAATTTATTTTCCATGTCAGCCTGCCAACATATGGAGGCAGTTTCTGCAATCCATATGACTGACTGTCAATCATACCTGTGCAGCAGTATATAGAAGCATATGCATAAGAAGGATTCCATCCACCATGCTGCTTTGAGGTAATTTCATCAGTATTTTTTGGTTTGTGGCAAACAGTTTTCTCAGTGTTTCCTGAGCAGCTAAATATACACACTCACACTACATTATAGCTTTTACACCTACAACAACAGGAGGGTTACTGCTAAATGTTGACTGATCTGCAAAGCTTGGCTCTTGGGTTGTTTCATCCTGCAACCCAACAGTTTCTGAGTGTCTTCTCTGGTTCTACTGTATCAAACACTGAAAGCTGCCCGTTTAAGCATTTTATGGTTCTAGATTTTAATAATCATTGTTAAAAACAGAGGCATCAAGCGGAAGTTGCTACAAATCAGAGATATGTATTATGTAATAGGAATATGACACGTTTCAACTCCAAATATGTGTTGTATGCTTCAGGAGGCAAACTTCCAAGCAATTTTTGTAGCTATCCTGAGATATACTTCTCCAGATTTTCTAAAAGAGTTTTGCTTAGAAAATGGGTGGTGAACAGAATTTGAAAATCTTCATTTCCCTATATATTAAGACACCACACCTAAAAGGTCATCCCAACAATTATACTCCAGCTATCAGCAAAAACAAACAAACAAACAAAAAAAAACAGGCTGCAACAGACATTACTGGCAAAGGGGGGAAGTGACCCAGAGGTGACCTGCAGCAGATACCAGCCAGGCATATCTGGCTGGTATCTGGATAAAAGTTTCTCTGTTTTATCCTTTTCAACCTGTTTGATAGGGAACATGCTGTACTTGTAAATGATTCAGGCATTTAGGAAATCTCAGAGGTAAGGGTTTGCATTCTGTACACACAGACTCTGCCGTTTACACTGACTATGCTGAAGCACACCAGTCATGCTAATCGCTAAAGTATGCGTTAAAGGAAGTCTGAAACTTGGACTATAACAGTTTATCTGTGTTGTAATATAAGGGTAAAACCTTGATTTACAGCAACTGTTCTCTCACACATAGTTCTCTGCTCCAAATATTAATATTTAATGACTGCTCACAGCAGTAAGGCTAGAAAAACACATGATGATGTTAAATATAGTGCTTGAAGAGAAATTGGAATCATTGAAAATCATCAGGCTACAGTG
Organism: Alfaro cultratus; assembly: GCA_903066825.1. Lineage (NCBI taxonomy): Eukaryota > Metazoa > Chordata > Actinopteri > Cyprinodontiformes > Poeciliidae > Alfaro > Alfaro cultratus. Next base: position 34,053 of record CAEFZX010023040.1, on the reverse strand, counting down.
TTACAACATAGGAGATCAGAAATCGACTACTAATGCCTGATTGGTGTGATTCTTTTAATTCTTTTTTTCCTCAACTGACCATGATGGCATATTATGCAGCACTTAAAATGAGTGATGTGGAGAGCAAAAAAAGTCACTGCAGGCCTAAAAAAGCTAGTTGAAGCTGATGTAGTATCTGAAAGTCAAGATAAATCAAGCAAGCATGTCTCTTAAGCCAATTTGGAGTCAACTTACTAAAACGCTTTTTTCAGTCCATCTAATTGCTTAGTAAAATTTTACATGATTCCCTTGCAAATATGGAGACCAACTGTGTTCTTTTCTACAAAGTGTTTAAAGATCACATTTAAAAGTGACTGTTTTGAGTTTAGGAATAAGCACAATGTAAAGAAATCAGGAATGTCTCGAGACCTTTGTGAAGTTTTGTATATGCTCATTATTGGTCATGCGTCATGTGTTAACAATGTTGTCCAACCTTACCATCTCCAAACAACATCAGGATAGCCAGATCCACGGCTCGTTTCCAGCCTGAGTCCTTCTGGATGGCGATGCCGTAGCCTGTGGAGGCGAACACTTTGCCGCTCCCAATGGTTACCAGTTTACAGCCCTCATCCCTGCCAGCCATGTAGTTTAGCACTGCTGCATCATAGATGAAGGCATCCAGTTTCCTGTGAAGCATAAAGATGTGCTGTTACAGTGGAGAAACTCATACAGTTTATAGACTTTTGTTGTACCTCACACAAGACACAGCCTAGTTGATGTATGTATTCCAGTTGCACACCAGTTAAATTCTCAAGAGCCTCATAATCATTATGGAGATATGTGTTTCAGCAGCATATGGCACCTGCCCACACTACCTGCAGTTGGTTTAGATCATAAAGTGAACGCTGCAAGCGTGGAAAAACGTGCTCTTTTTAAACAAGACCAATACTGAACACTTTAGGCTACATGCAAACAGCAACATGAGGAGGAAAGCTAATTCTGCACTTCTACCTGAAATCGTTATCCCCACTGTGAAACTTGCAGGTTGCTGCATTATGCTGTGTGGAAGTCAGGAAAGCTGAGCAGGATTGACGGGAAGATCAGTAGAGTTACAAACAAAATCCTTAAAGAAAATCTATTAAAAGCTGTAAAATAATGAGGTGGGGGTTTTATTACCAGCAGGACATTATTCCTCAACATACAACCAAATCTTCAATGAAATGGTTTAGAACAAAGCTGTGCATAAGAATGCACAGGGCCATTTTGAGACTTGATAATCAAAGTTCACACTCCAGAAGAGAAAGTTAGTTGACCCTTTTTAAATTAATTAACATATGGGGCCTGACAAATACATGACAAACTTTTCAAATTCTTCTTTATTGAAAAAATATTTAAAAATTTAAAAACGGAATCTTTTTAATTATGCTTTGCAACTTTGAACTACTTTAAAATAGTCTCTCCTATAAAATGTCAACAGAATACTTTGAAGTTTAAAGATTATAAAGTTATAAAATGTGAAAAAGTTCAACAGGTGTGAATACATTTGTAATAAACTCCATAAATTTCTCTCAAAATCAGTGGGTGGTTTCTATGGCTCCTGTTTTGGTCTAATCATTTTAAAACACTGTTGTAAAATGTCCAGAATCCATTTTCCCATTGTTTAAAGTAAAGCATTTTTCAGAGAAGCTGTGTATCTTCTACATATTGACCCACAGCCAGTTGACTGATTGACATGACATTCGGCTGCTTCTCCTGCTACCATCAAATGTGCCTCAGGGCACCTCAGGCTTCTGTGGCCATTCAGCATCGGTGAAACATCACAACTTTGCATTCCTGTTTCCTTGGCAGTGCTTGATGAAAATGTTTGAAGACAGCGAGAGAGAAAGAGTGACAAAGATTCAGTTAAAAAGCAAACACAAGCTCCACTGCTGTTCTGGACGCCACTGTAAGGCAGATGCGCACCCCCGCTGGCTGCTCCAAATGATCCCTCTTCTTCTGCAGCCCTCTCTTATCATTTCATCAGATTTTTTTTGGTTTTGCATCACTGCGTGACATTCCAGATCTTTAACACTGTCTTTTTTATTTATGCTGACATCCTTTCAACTCTCTCCTTCCCTGCATCCCCCATCTGTCTCTCTGCCACCCCCCCTCCAACCCTTTCTCTCTGTCCCTTCCTCACCCAGTCTTCAGGCTGTACAGGGCTTCATCTACATTCTTCTGGTGGAAGCTGGTCATGTAGGCGTGCATGTCTCTGTAGTTGTTGCGGATGTTGCGCTCTGTGCTGCCGTTGGGCACCGTACCAAACCGGAAAGGCGGAGAGAACTCATTTGGCTTTTGGAACTGTAGCAATGAGGAAAAAAAACATAGAGATATTCTCATTTGGATGTAAAATAGCAAAAAGCTGCTAAAGCACTGATAAGAAAAGGAAAAGCTGAGAATTACACAAGTGCCTAGAGTTGGAACATTTTAGACAAGCACACCAGGAGACGTTAGAGATAGTGCAAGCAGAGACATAAATTGGACTCAGCCTTTTGCACGTATATGAAAAGACAATCGCAGATAAATCAAAATTTCTTGGTGCAACGTGAAGGTTTCATGGATTAATAAGAAAAAAAGCTGCTATATCAGATGATATCAGCTCCACTTTGAATTTTGAAATTTGAGCTCCAAGCATTACATTTTGTTATCTAGCTATCGCAACCCCCAGATTTTCTGATTAACTAATTGTGACGTAACGTTGCCAAAAGAAAGAAGGAAGAAAGGAAAGAAAGAAGAAAGATGTTTCTTTATAGAAACACTCTTACAAAGTGAGAGACAGCAACAGTGAGCGAGCAATTTCAAATAAGAATGTTATTATTTGACAAAATATCTCATAGCTGCTCTCACATAATTTCCATGTATGCTGACCTATGTCAAAATGTACTATGCATGTGTCTAAAAGTTTTGGTGGCAAACACTTAAAATGCAAAGACAAGTGGATCTTTATCAGTGAAGCCAGGTCACCTGTCTAACCTATGATTAGCTTAAGCAATACTGTTGGGGGAGTGCTGGAAGATTTAAGCAGGACTTGCATATATTATGTAGCATTGGCAGCTAAGTGTGGTACAGCATCATGAAAAGGTTCCTTAAAGATCACTTCTATGTTTTTTACACTTAAATGCCTTAAGTCATTAAGCTTATTTTAACCTGAGTAAATAGAAAATGGCGTTTTCACACAATCATTTTATCTAGTAAGGGGAAAAAAAGCACGAAAGCAGCCTGTTAATGGCTTTGTAAACCTAATACTTGTGTGTGCCACCTTTGCCTAAAACAATTGCTATCAAGAAACTGAAATTACTGGAAATCGGTAGTTTAAATCACTGTGGATTAATTTTAATTTATTAAAGCCATTCATAGGTGGAACTGATAGTGTTCTTTGGACCGGCTGCATAACTCAAGGTCACACACCGAAAGGCAGAAGTTTTCTGACTGTTTCCGCCAAGTACTTCAAGTCGTCCAGGTTGTGAAGCAAAACAGTTCCAGATCATGACACTAACACCACCATGTTTTACTGTTTCACCTGAGAATGCTACCATGGAGGACATTTTTGTCCAATCCCTTTCTAATTACCAAATCATGAACACTGACATCTGCTGAGGCAAGTGAGGCCTGCAGAGCTTGATCTGGGTTATTTTGCAATCAGATGGGTCGTCAATGAGCACTTGGAGTATTTTCAGCATGCTGACCACTCCTATGAAGGTTCATCACTGCTCCTTGTTTTCTCTATCTGTGGATGATGAACCTCACTGTGTTTTGCTGGAATTCCAAAGCTCTAGGTCTGGTAGCAATAATTGCTTGGCTTGTAAAATTAAACTTTTTCTACGCCATTGAGCCAAAAGAACAAAAAAAACAAACAAAAAAAACAGCTGAATGCTAATACACAGCTACTACTCTACAGAAAAGACACAAAAAGATTATTTTCTTTTGTATTTATAAGCTATCTATGGTATTAGGTACTAAAAAGGGTACATCAATTATACCAGTAACATGAAAAAGTCTGCAAACAAGCTCTAGAAGCACAAATTTTCACACACCTGCTCGTAATGTTGCTCTAAATTCTCACCTTTTTGTCTGACAAGCCCGACACCTGGTCCACATATTCCTCCTGGATCATGAAGGCAGCCAGGTTGGCAGTGTAGGAAGCCAGAAAGATGACAGCGAAGAAGGCCCACACTGACACCATGATCTTACTTGTGGTGCCTTTGGGATTCTGCACAGGAACGGAGTTGTTGAAAACCAGGCCCCACAGCAGCCAGACGGCCTTGCCGATGGTGAAGGAGGGACCGCCGGGCTCTAAAGGGACAGAATGACAAGATGAAAGGACGTAGTGGGATCATCACGCTTTATTTACTTCTGACCAGATATTGTGGGAGGCATTTTAAGGATCGCCACCATGGAGTTTGTCAGGGATCACAGTATGTACTGAGGAGTTTCCATTTACTCCTGCAGCTACTGCGGGGACAGCCCGGCTTTTGTACACTCACTCTGTTCCACCTGCCTCTGTGGCTGTAAGACAAGGTGTCAGGAAGCAAATACTACCTACAAGAGTTTCGTGGCAACACAGATGAAGAGGGAGTAAGAAGGGCAAAGTGGCAGATGGACGCACAACAGGCTATGATAATGCAGCAGCCGCAGCAGAAGAGTCTTATATATACAGGGATCCTACATATATTTCATGCCAAAATTATATTGTTTAGTGTTCCAAAAGAACACTTTGGATGCGCCAGATGTAAGACAACATCAGGCTATTTATGTGTCTTTATGAGGCATCCAACCATTCAGAAGTTTCAACATTCTCAGCAGAAATCTAAGACATAATTATTTTCTTGTTTGAAAAAACAACAACAAAAAAACAAGAAAAAACCATGATAAAAAATTCAATCTCTAAAGTGAGTCTTGTGTATAAAAAGGAAAATAAAGAGCTGAATCAGAACCAGTGAATCTGATGAGTAAATTGAATCTGCTAAAAATGCATCTGATTCAACAGACACTGTTAAATCTGAATCATGTTTTCTATCTAATTCCGCCCATACAGCGGTGTAACACTTGTGTTACGTTTAATATTATTACAATAAAAAAAGACATTCCAATAGCGGAACAGGTGATTTCTAGTTCACACAGTGAGGCTAAGAATACTTCAGACCACCTATCTGGTTCTTGTCAATGATCCCCTTCATTAGTGAAAGAGCTTAAGCGACTGTCAATGTAGATAAGCACTCACAGACATCACGCAGAAAGTCTCAGCACTCCAGTTGCTCTCATTCAGTAAAGATTGTCAAAGCAATTTAGCACCTGGAGTTCTCTATCTGAACGGTGCATTCAAGGAGAAACCAAAATTCGATCTTCATTTCAGCACGTTAGATTGTTTGACATTGAACCTCATTGCCCCATATTTCCAGCATAAATTAACCGGGCCCAGACGTGCAAATGTGTATTTCTGAATGTGTGTGTGTGTGCGTGTGTGTCCTCTCACCTCGTCCATCTGCCAGACAGCGATTGTAACCCACCGGGCTGAAGTACTCGAACACAAAGACAGCCACGGCCGACACGATCAGCAGCATCACAAACATCATGACCCAGACATCAGCGCTGAAGGGCTCTGAAGGAGAGTGTGTGTTGGGGTACAAAACAGGGCAAATGTGTTAAAGCATTTTAAAACCCTCTGTTTTTATTGTTTTTTAATGTTTATGGATTTTTCTGAGATTGTGTGAACAATGACAAGCAGAACTGACAGGAAAGGAAGTAAGCGTGAATATAAAACTCATAGAAGCAAGCATGTTTTCCAGTTGCTTTATATTCTGCACTGCAATTTTCACCCGCAGCAATTTACTTTACAAACAAAGCTATTAGATTAATGTACTTTGACAGCTGCTCTGGAGTGTTAGGCTTTATTACAAAATTGCATTTTTGAGCTGTAATCACACCAGAGATGATGAGACCTGAGTGAAAACTCTTTTAAATGCCAAAATATTTATAATAGTGTCATTTTACAGCTAAATGGAAAAGTATTATTGCTCCATCTATCCATTGTCTATACCAGCGATCAGTGGGTGAGAGGAAATACTGGCTGGGCCTAGAAGGGTATCTGTGCTTTTATTTAAAGAAAAAGTACATTTAGTTAGCAACTAATCTGAAACAACTTTTCTCATTACAATAAGATGCTAAACACAAATTTTATCATAATTTTCTGATGCTTCTTTAGCTAACTTTTTGGTCAAATGTAATACAAAATCTTTCTAAAACTTTTTTTCCCCTTTTTCAGGTCTAATCCATTGGGTCTTTTCGCATCGTGAATGTGGGAGCGTTCTAACTTTAACTGAAATATAGATCTGAATTCTGCTTTTGTTTTTGATTTCTCCAAATGTTTAAATGATCGCTAAACACATTTCCTCAAGTTTGTTTGCTGGCTACATTTCTTTCTCCAATACAATGTCTCCCTACCTTTTCGTTCCAGTTTTTAGAATTGGATAGTTCTTAATAAAATTATAATAAATTGCAAAATCTCCTCAGAGGATTTTATCTGCTTGATATCAATGACCTGACCTTTCTTAAACAGACTAACCTTTCTTCTACAACCACTTGAATCATTCTGCATTTGTGTTGACATCAGCTGAGGTTAAATAACTTGTTACCATCTCAAAGATAATCGCACATGCAGTAATTTTCCAACAGAATGCTGGAGTCTATTTGCTTAGCAAAATCCAGCTGGTAACTTTGGTTTTTTGCCAAGTAATGTAAAAGCTCACATGTGAGCAGACTGAACTATTTTCTTATTGGCTGGCCAGTACCTTATGCAGGAATTTAATGTTCCTGTTTCTTTATGCATTTGTATGTTTGTTTTTAACTCCAGAGATGGAAATTAGCATAATTGTTGTCTCCAAATGCAGCTGGAAAAAAGGTGTAAAAATAATGAAATTTGGCCTTTGAAATAATTGTGCCATAAAATTTGAAGACAGGAAGGATTTCACTATAACAAGACACATCAGTCACTACTGCTCAGTTTTAACACAAATGAAGAATGTGTTGAGCTGATTTCCAGGTCAAAGCCTAAAAGCTGAAGATTGGTTGATGTCCTTGCAGGAACATTTATTGCTTCTAAAATATGAGCTGAAACAACATTGACAGCTAAAATGAATCAAATCAGTGAAGGCTGATATCTTTGTTTCCATTGGTACTCACTTCAGTAAAAAAGGTATTTAAAAGTGCATTGCTGTGCATTTATGATGTGAAGCGTGAGGACATGTGCATCTAGTGGGTTTTTTGCCAGAAGCGCAAGGCGTGTTTCTCCTCACCTAGAAAGGCAGAGGGGGAGACGGTGCCGTTGCTGCGGGAGACCATGACACTGATACCCGTCTCGATGAAAGGCACGGAGAAGTCGATGACCTCTGACCTCTCCTCGTTGATGGTGAGCGAGCCTACGGCCATGTGAGCATTCTTTGTCACCACCTGGGGGTCAAACAGACACAAACACATGGGGGCTCTGTTATAGAAATAGATTTTAAAAAAGAGTGAGCTAATGTGATTTCCAGGTTTCTCACATTAGGAGAAAGCGGCGGAGTCTAATGTCTACATAATTTCTATTCTAGGTCAGCGTTTGACTCCCACCAGCATGCTCTCCTTGTGTGTTCAGGTATATTTAGCTCCATGTTTCTGGAGCCTCTGGCCATGAGTAAAAAAGGTGGAAAAATAACTGTTATTAAAAACTACGTATGATAGAGTGAATACTCTTGCACACTTTTGTTCCTCCATCACATTTATTCCTCGAGGCCTCCTCTTTTATTCTCCATCTGTTCTCTGTCTGTTGTCCTGTTTTTTGCTCATGTAAATGAAATCACTCACCACTCGCTTAAGCTTTAAAGTATGCATAGCGCTGCCTAAGTGGAAACCTCATCAGCTAAAGACTTCAGATTTTAAGATAAGATACAATCAGCTGCACGTCTATGCAAGACGGTTGAGCTGTGCTGACTGCGTAATGTGTGCAGTAGTGAAGTGGGTCTTTGCCCGAGGCTGCTTTCTCCCCCTCATTCCAATCCACGTCTTCTGTATTCTTACTCCATCTCTGATTAGGAACCTTCATTGAGTCCTCCTTAGGTTTGCCGGATCTGATCACAAGCTTCCCCTCAGGCCGGGTTGTGGGAAACAAGTGCTAGATGTCCTGACGGAGACAGCGAGGAACTAACAGAGACAGATACTTAGACAGCATCATCAGCCATAGCAAATAAAAGAAAAATATATTTCTGTGAGTGGGACTGCATTTCCTGGCTGTTGAAGTGTCTGTGCAGAATTTTTTATTTCAGATGTTTCAGTGAGACGCTGACTCTAAACGGCTTGAAAAGCGGCTTTATGCATGCTCAAAGTAAAGGTGGTAAAAGCAATGGTGGGGGGGTGAGACAAAGATCTTCTATGGATTGAATAAATAAACAAATTTATTGATGAATTATAAATGCGTTCATATCTGGTGTGCCTTTTACCCACACCCACAGAGATGCCTGCGCATCCCCGTCACAGAAAGAGTCGCTTCACATCTGTGCAGCTTCTCGCTGACATCTGCTTGAGGCTAAATTAAAAGTCTACACCTGGAACAACAGCTTATCTCTCGCTGCATACCAGCAGATGCTAAATTGATCAAACTGAGGCTGCCCTCTATGTCTTTGAGTTATGTGGGTTGTGTTATAGTTTACAAACATGAACAATCTTGCAGCTGGAATGAATATGCAGGTTTAAGAACACATCATATTCGTTACTTTTGGTGCACTGCCTGGTTGCGTCACTCCGGTGGCTCAGTAACATTTGTATGGTAATATCTCCTGCGTTCTGCTGCAGTGCTCTGCCAGCTGTGAAATCCAAAATCAGCTGGTGTGCCAGCAGGTCTGCATGAACTGTCACTGTGGGTATTTTCAACCTGCTTACAGACCACACAAAGCTGGTGCTTCTCTCCAAAGGGGGGATAAACTTGTCACTATAACACACTCCTCTTTCCTTCTCAGTATTATTTTAAGATTTTACACAAAAGTAATGTGACCACTTGTTGTTTAGTCAGTAATTAGTGAAAAGTGTTCTTACCTCTCCCACCATGCCATTCCAGGTCCCATTAACCTTCTTGCCGTGTTTACCATTGGTAACTAAATACAGGTCGTAAGTGAACTTGACAGTTTTCGCAATCTTTTTCAGGATGTCGATACAGAAGCCTTTACAGCAGCGTTTGATGTAAATCCCTGAATCGCCTGTGTGATTGCTGCGATTTGGTACAAGGAGGGAAGCAGAGAAAAAGCAAAAATGGCAGATCAGTATTTATGAAAGATTAAATGCAGAAGTCATGGGTTGACACAAAAAGTCTCTGAGTTGAACAGTTCATCACAAAAACTACATCAAGACTGAACAGAATGGATACAGTGGCTATTAAAAGTATTCATACCGCTTGCACTTTTTCACATTTTTCCTTACAATGTCAAACTTCTGTGTGCTTTATCAACCTTTCATAAAACAGTTCATGATTGCAAGGTAGTAGAAACCGGATCACCTGTTTCCATTTAGTGCCATCATCTGCATCCTCTACCCTCAGTCCAGCTATCTTCTGGTAGAAACCAGATTGTTTTTAATAAAGAAAAGTCTGACAGCATGGTGTATAACCCATAAATCAAAACCTTGGAGAACCAACTTTTGCTACAATTAGACTTTGACTGGGCCATGTTAACTTTTTTTTTTTTTATAATTTTTTTTCTCTGAAGAGTTTTTTGTGGTGCTAGTGGCTTGCATTTTTTTGTGTGACAGTAGGCTGACAGGAAGGGGGAGGGAAAGAGGGGAAGACATGCAGCAAAGGTTGTTGGGACCGGAAGTCGAACCTGCGACATCCGCGTTGAGGACTAAGGCCTCCAAACGTGGGGCGTGCTAAACCCCTGCGCCACCACAGCACGCCCCGGCCATGTTAACATTGATATGCTTTGATATAAAGCATATCAATGATATGCTTTATATCAAAGCATATCAATGCTTTATATCAAAGCATTGATATAATGCTTTGATATAAAGAATCAAACTACAAAACTTTTTTCAGCAGAAAGAAACTTTGTAGTTTCCTCTAAAGTCTTTTGTTACCTCCAACTGGTTTCTTCCTGGTTTTCTCTGTATTTTGCTTCAACCATCGTGCCATCAACTCTGACCAGTTTTCATGTCTCTGCTGTAGAAAAGCATCTCCAAAGCATGACGCTCCCACCACCATATTTCACTGTTTGAACAGTGTGTTCAGGTTGAGCACCTTCTTTCATATGTTTGCTTGTCTTGTGGCAAACTACAAAAACTACTTTTTATGGGGGTTTTTTTAATTACAGATCATTTACTAACTGGGTGACTTCTAAAATGAAATGTTTTCTGCGTATTTTATTTAGAAGTATTTGAGTAAAGGGATAGTTTTTATAACAGTTTTTAAAATGTTGACCTACCAAAAAAACAAACAATAAAATTAGTTAAATATACAACAAAAAAAAAAATCAAGCATAATGCAGCCAGAATTTTTCTCACATTAACCTGTAAATGAATGTGTCACAGATTGAGTTGGGTTGTACTTCAAGCTGTTTTTCAGTCACTTGATTAACTTTTATATTTGCAACGAATAAACAACAAAACTCCCAGATGCCAATTTTATTCTGACACAAGAAAACAGGCTTAACTCTTCCATCCAAATCATACAGTAATGAAAGTCTAAGAATAACTCACAGGGAAGGCAAACATCTAACTGAGCTGTGCGTCATCAGTCAATAGGCTGCGCTGGCTCCCAGCAGATACAGGTGCAGAACAGCTGTGCACCAACACAATGGCAGCTTTGGCACAATTAGTGGATGCTGTTTTCGCCAGAGCAAGGACAAGAGTGTTTGTGCTTTTTGTGTTAATTGTATTTACTCCTACAGCTGCCTTCTGAAATCAAGCTGCTTTAAGTGAACAGCCCTGGCGATACAAATGCAGCAGAGGTTTTAGCACTAACGCTGCAGAAGCTTGCTGAGTACTGCTATGCGTTTAAAGACGACTCCACGTGGCTCTGCACACATTTGTGTCTGAAAATAATCCTGTATGTTGGTGCGCCTATGCCTGATATGCTGTGAGGGAGACAGGCGGAGGAGGGTAATGCGAAGACGGGCATTGGGAGAAAGAATGGAGGTGAAAGATATCTCAATAAAGAAAATAAAAACATGGAACAAGAAGATGTAGTGCTGCCTCAGGAGATTTCAGGTAGCCCAGAGATAGAAAAGGAGCCCACTGAACAAAATTCATTATCACACTCCAAGCAGAGCTGGGAAGGGAGAGGGTCAATGTGACTGAGAGGAAAACAGGGACAGAAACTGAGCCAGTGTTCCACTTTGAGGAGGTGAAACAAGTCAAAGTAATTGCAGAAGAAGAGCTGGAGAGTGATTACAGCAAGCTGTAGCAGCAGAAAACACTACAAAGCAGACAAAAAGAGACAGAATGAAGCTAAATAATAATAATTAAAAAAAAACACTTTACTTACAGGCATTTTTCTAAATGGAACTGACTTATTTGTTGTTTTGTCTTTGACTAATATACACCAGTTTGCAAACACACCCTTACACCTCTTTAACTTTATCACATTTTATCACATTGTGACATCCTAAACTTTAAGTTTTATTTTACTGGACTTCGTTATCAATCTCTTCTACTGTAATGTCCTGCTCTGCAAACCCAGAGTCAATTGTTCACTGTGTGTTCTATGACTTTGTATTTTCGTGTTTTATGATGTAAAGCACTTTGAAATGCCTTGTTGCTGAAATGTGCTGTGCAAATAAAATTTGATTGATTGATAATGTAAATAAACTATAAATGTACTGTAATGCTTGTGTCTGCACTTGTACACACAGACATGAGGAGATGCAAACACACGCATACACACACGTATATTCTCATTTGCACAAATTTTTTTGAGCAAATGGCAAAAAGAAAACGTAACCATTTTTATTGCCATTTTAACACCTGTTTCTTCAAAAAATGTTTTTTCCTTTCATAAATCCAGGTGATTATTTATCACAACACATGAAAAATGATGTTCAAAGATGTGCTCAATCCACTTTAAATGAAAAAAACCTTGTAGATGCACAGAGGAGATAAAGACATTCCTTAAAGTACCTTTTTATAGTACAACCAAGTAACAAGGAACAACTTTGGGGTGTAACATGAACACTTGAAATTTTTACAAAAAATTGTCTTCAGTTCATTTATAGATGAAGCATTAAAATAAAAACTTTTACCTGAGTTTTAGCTGTTTCCGACACGGCACAGTGTTTCTCATGCATGTCCCACTGAGTGGATCCACGTCCTCCACAATGACAAACGGCGCCTCCTCCAGAGTCACGATGGACAGGTGGTCCTCTCGCTCCTCCACGTCAGAGTACAGCTCAAAACGAGGCCACACATGGTACCTCATCGTCAACGAGCCTCTTTCCCACTTGCCAACCTGTGGAGGGGGAGCTGTGTGATGCACAGGCAACTCCAAAACATTGATTTCAAGTGGCAGAAGGAGACACTCCAAAACTGAAAGTAGTGGCACACACCTCACACAAGGAGCAGAATGCAGGGACACAAGAGGGTGGAATGAAAAGTAAAGACATTTACCCTGTCCCATTGCCGGTCCTTGTCGAGAAGTATTATGACTAGTTTAGGGAACATCTGGTGGCCTTTTTCGCTAAATGACAGGTTTCGACCTTCAAATGTCACATTCATGACGTACCTATAAAAATAAAGAGTTTAAGTTTTAGTCACAAGAATCCTTTTTTGTTTTTGGAGAGTAGAAACTCTAGCATGACCTGAATCAGAATGTACTGTAAGATGTGTGAAAGGTATTACCAGGTTTATATTTTTTTCCCATGTTTTCTAATAGATATAACGTCAGTTGATTGAAAAAGTTGAAAGAACACACTAAAAAATCTGACATTTTTCTCTCATAGAAACTGATACCAATCTGATGCAATCATTTTGGCATCTCAGGAAAGGAAGTTTAGTCGACAAAACTAAACTTCAAAAGATATATCTTTACATCCTGGTAACTGTGGGAAACCTTCAAATATCCTGACATGTGTGCCAGATTTTCTTCACCTGTACAAACAGGAATCTGCTGGTTATTTCTATAACACAAATGCTCTATTTATGCTGTTGGGATAGACTGTGCAGAATACTGATCAAATTCTAGATCTAAAATAATTACCCAGGAAATAAACTCAAAGGACCTTCGTCATTCTGTCGTTCACAAAAACCTGGTCAGACTTCGCCCACAGTTCAGTTTATAGTTCAAAGAAGAGAACATGTTTGAACTAACATGTAAATTCACTGAATTTACCATTAGCCTCACACCATGTGTGTACATGTGTAGATATAGATTAATGTGTTTTGCAAATCAGCAACAGGAACAGCCGGGAAGGCCAGAGACTGTCAGCAGCCTTACAAATTTCACACTCAATATTTACCTGTCAAATTTACTTTGACAGGTAAATCAAGATTACAAAGATCTCCCTCTTTCCGTGTAGCATGTAGGTTTAAGTATACAAATACTTTTGTTAGGCACTGTTGTCACTACACTTTACAAGCAAAATAAATATTATGAAAAAGGTTTGAAATATTTTACTACAAGCCTTCCAACAACCACAGAAACATCTAAATTAGTTTAGTCCTTTGTGTAAACAGAAACTATGGAGAATTTGGAAAAAATCAACGACAGAGTAAGCAATACAACAAGTATAAAACTGAAACCTTGATTGGAAAATGTGTTACACAGAATCACTTCCTGAAGTACAACAGTACAGACAGATGTGCAATAACAAATTTCACCCTGTTGAGGGAAACATACTATGTTGTAATACATAGAAAATATATGTTATGTATTATGTTATTGGCACATGATGGGTATAAACATGGTTGAATTTAAGTCTTAATATTTTTGTTCATTTTGTTCAGTTTTAGAGTTAGTGCAACAAACGTTTTAGATAGCGGTGCCTACTACTGATTCTAATATTGTACGCTGATGTCGATTGTTTGCTCAATAACTGTCAACATGATATACAGAAACAGTGGATGATTATCCAATATCCAGTGGCCACAGTCGATGACATAACTTCTTGAAGTACTTAATTTCAAAGTATCATGCAATATTTAAGAACTACTTCAAATTAAGTGTCAAGAGATCAGGGCAGGTGTAGGCGTATGGATAGTACTGGGAAATGGGATGAAGTTTTAGCCTTTTCTTCTTGCTATTTTTATCAGTAGAAGTAGTAGCCTTGACATTTTTGCATTCAAAGCACAGAACTAGGACCACTACAAAGGTGACCCACTTTGAAACATATGCCACCTGATAGACTTAGGAGGAGGCGGAGGAGAAGGAGTACAGGTGGGAGTGAAAGCAGATCGACAAGCAACCAGACCGGAGAGCTTGAAGCACTGAAAAGCCGAGAGAGAGGGAGAGAGTATATTAACTGCCTGGTGAATCCATATCAGGATATACAGTATATGTGTCAACAAGTGTAGAGCAGTGGCAGATAAGCTGGAAGCATGGCTTTCGCTTTCCGCCGCCTCCTTCTCTCCCTCTTTCTCATCCTGATCTGTGGGTTGCCATCACCATGGAGATGCTGCGCTTCTGAAACAATCCACCGGAGAAATAAATATCTTGAATGCAAGCAGAAAGGAGCAGTGTGTGTGTGTAGACCTTTAAATTTCACCCATTGTCATCATCATGTCCAACAAAGACAATAAGTCTATTCACGAGTAAATCCAGAGAACAGATGAGGCTGAAATCTGCCCAAGATTTTATCACAAGTACATCCCACTAAAACAGTCAGTGCCTCTATCCATTGTGTCTTTGATTTTATTTATAGAGCAATTCGCCCTCTTTAACACACACGCACACACAGACCCAAGCAGGCTAAATGCTTTGAGCGAGTCAATAATACGACCCAAGCCTCCATGAAATGCCTATTGCTGCATGCAGGCTGGCTAGCAACACTCCAAGAGCTGTAATGCGTGTGTAACATGGGATTAGCCTCCTAGGAATAATCTCAGTTTTGAATAGGCGACAGAGAAGATCAGGGCGGGTGTGGGTGGAGGCTCCGGAGGTCCAACCTGTTGCCGCTGCAGCTGTGAGGGTGGACAGTGATATGGCACGTATGTGGGGGGCAAAAACCTCAACACGGGGACATAGGGAGGTCCTAAATACCGTATAATGTCATTTAACGTGTTGCCATGGCACCCACAACCACAGCAATTTTTATGCAATCAGCTGTGTTGCTATGGGAACAGTAATCTCATCCAAGAAAGAGAGACAGAGAAAGAAAGAGCAAAGGGAGTTTTTGTTTTTTTTCTCAATTCCAAATCTGAGTGTTTACCAACTTCCACTCACTCTTCCACTCTCAGATCAATCTGAACATCTAACCTACCGCCTCCAATTGCACATCAATACGGCTCATTTGGCCATGCATCAACCTGTGCCTTTATACAAGCTGTGAATGTACAGTGCACGGCGCTGCTCTGTTTATCGCTTTGTAGCCTTTTACCCCCGATGTAGCATTTATGTGCCGTTTGATCCTCCACATGTCGGAGCTCCCCTCTGACTCTAGTGGAAAGAGAGTAAATGTGGAAACAACTGGGATGAGCCGCTAATAGAACCTCATGCGGCTTCATCACAGCTATATGCTGTGCCTTGCTTGCCAACTGTTCCCCTACTAATCATAGCTGCGATGGGATTTTTATTTCTTAGTTGCAAACATAATGAATCATCAGTCGCATGCACATGATTCTCTTTTGCTACGTTTTTCTTTTTGCAGCTTTTGAAATGCCCTTTTTTAAATTGGTTCTTATATATATATCACAAACTCTGTCACTGCAATGCAGTAATGTAAAAATACACTTTATGTCTCCGCTGCGTGTGGACATATACACACACTGGCGTACTGTTTCTATCGGCTTTGGATGTATGACTCATAGTTTCCAGAAGATCAACCTATGAAAAGACGTGTTTAAGAGCGAAAATATGTGCTTCATTTGAAAATATCTCCTTCACAGAAGCTACAGAAAAACTCTATAAAAGGCCAAACTGAAGATAAAAACCAGCAAATAGCAGGTTTAGTGGGTGAAATATTCAGTTAACCGTTGGTGTTTGATCAAATACAAGAGCTCCTCTTAACAAAGGAATATATTGTATACAGAGAACAGCTACATTGATCTAAAGCTCTAAATGTCTAAAATGAACAACTCTGAAGCTGCTGATTTCAGACATTTACAGCCCAGGGTTTCAAGGATGTAGTCATCTGGGTTACTGTCTCACTCACAAAGACGTACTTAATTTACACATTTACACACTTATTTGTATCCTTTATACAAATATATTACAAGATCTGGAGAACTTGTCCACATGTAGACAGAGTGATGAAGCAATTTTTTAATTAAGCAAGCAACTGAATACATGATTACGTTTTCAAAATGTTCAATATATCTACCAAGTATATGACAGTGCTGGTACTGACAAGTTTTGCTCTCCTTATTCCTAAAGGTGCTCTTATGTAATAAATCAAGCGGTTTGAGGATGGTTGTACACTTCTGAGATCTGCTCGTAATGCAGTGCAGACCATGTGAGACTATCAACAGTAAGAGAATTTGCAATGAGTCTAAAGCTAGGGACACATTACATGACTTCCACAGTCATCACAGATTTTGAAAAGACTAGATGTTCACACTAACAGACTGGTTTTTTGTGTCCTGACTGAGAGACGGTGGATCACAGGCTTAATATCTTCACATGTTGAAGGATCACAGACGAGATTTTTCAGGCTAACTAAAGCCAACAGAGAGCATCAAACACTTGTGGAAACTCACAAGAGTACTGCCAGAACGGATTGTCTGGTTGAAACAAAAGTCGAAGTTTATTTATCCAGCCAATATCTGTTGATATTAAGATGCTACTTTTTAAGTTAAGCAGTTTTGCTTTAAAACTAGTTATGTTCAAGAAATTCATTGCCTTACATTTTATGTGTAATACCAACATAAACAACATATGTGTTTATGTTGGTATTACATTTTTGATTCTGTTATGTTAATTTATAATGTGCTCTATATTTACAGCCAACCATATTTAGGTCATGTTAAAGAGTATTACATGCAAAAAAAAAAATAAAAATCCTACCTAAAGAAAAAAAGTGAAATCACCACAGCTGACACTCTTCTGTGATGATTTCCATAGGGTGGAAAATGAACACAAGAAAATATGTACTCGTCTAATTATGTTCAAATATAGCCAGAAACATAAAAATATTCAAACAACTGGAAAAACTGGCCTGGATGAGAACCCACGTTTCTCTCTTTAATGATCTGGATTAACATGGAGAAAAAAAAGAAAAACAAAACATCTCAAAAGCTCAATATTAGAGAACTAAAGCAATTATGGTACTGAAACATAACATACATTTATGTTAAGGATTTCCACAAATCTTGACCACCGATAAATTCAAAGAGCACAGCATAGAAGAATATAGTCACTGAGAATGAGCTAAAAGATATTTTTTTAAATTCAGGATTATGTTTAATAGAAATACAAAAAATTTGTCATTTAACCACATTTATAGCAAAACTAATATATGCATATAGCATTAAAAAAATAAAATGAGTAAATAAAATATACAGCCATGAAAAAGGAGACCACTCCATGTGTTTATAGTGCAGATAAACAATTAAACTATTATTTCAAAATATATTGAAATAATATAGTTTGCTTGTTCTCTTCTGGTATAAACAATATGAGGTTCATAGTGATGACTTGTAGGATCTCTTGTACCACTGCATGGCACCCTGCTGAATTTTAAAAGCAGTTGCATTCCCATTCTAAACTCCAACATAATTTTATTGCTTATTTATTGAGTCATTCGTAGCTTAAGGCTCAGCGCTGGCACCACACACATACAGAGAGCGATGAGGACTACACACAGGAAAGATGTAAGACACTGAGCCTCTTTGAGCTGCAGCCTTTAATAAGTGAGTCCACAGGAGCTCCATGTGATCTAGGCCCATGAGGACCCCTGTAGAGCAGGACACATCACACAGCTACCTGTGGCGCCTGAATAGAGCGAGCCTGCATCAGAGCACGCTCTTATTTTGGATATGAACATGAGAGTCGGGAACAATGACCTTCTGAAAAACCTCAGGTACTCATTTGTGCTTTATTTAGGCTGCTTTCAAACTGAGACGCCATACTTTTTATATGTCATCCTATAGTCAAAGTAAGTAGAAAATAATAAAGTATAACACCACTGACAGGTGAACTTATAGTGCTTTGTAAAAATCATGCAGCTTCACACTTTGTCCTGTTACAACACAAACTGCAATGAACTTTATTAGGATGTCACGTGAGCACAATGTAGAACAATTGTGAAGTGGAATAATTGCCCACCATGTCATCTAAGCTACATTTAGATTGCGTTCTGTTCATATATATGTTTTGTAAGTTTTTTAGGAGACCACAGCAAAATGCTACTTTGTGTAGGTCTGTGAGACAAAATACCAATAAAATACGCTGATGTCAGAGAGTGTAATGTGACAAAATGTCCAAAAGTTCAAAGGGTGAACTTTTAGTAAAAAACGATGCAGTTTTTATTTCCGTACCTACAGGCCCCACATTGGTATGCATATTGTTGCATGCAATATGCATAAAAATGTTTGCAGCCTCCATATAACTATGTTTTGGCTGTGAATATACAATAGTGAAAGTGATTCCCCAGGGTGTTATTTTCTCTAAAAGCCTTGACAGATTATGCATGAAAGTAAAAATATTGACAAAAGGTCAGATAATATATGACAATTTGCTAAGTAAAACTACACTAAACAAAACTACAAGAGTTGTCGATTTATGACATCTTTTGGCTGAAGATATCAGCAAAGATATGTTGATATGACGTATGAAATATGATCCGCTCTCTTGCCTAATCAATACATTTAATTACCCCTCACTGGATTGAAGAGGTGATATAAAAAAGGGAAATGCTAATAAAATATTAGAGGCCTTAAACTGAGATTCTAAAACCTTGAGCCAAGGCCCTGAAAGCCCTGATGGGATCAAGACTGGAGAGGAGGAGAGTAATCTCTGTCTATTTTTATCAAGCCACAGGCTACAAGGAGATCAGAGCTTCACTTTGAATTTCTTAAAAAAAAAAATAAAAATCTGATTTAAGTTCTTAAATATATCCATCCCAGTTACCTGCAGTAGTTCTTTGGTTGCATACTAACTTCATTTCAAAGTTGTCTATATCTTGCTGAATCAGAGCGATGAGGTATAATTACACTTCCATCACAGTGTTGGACTGAGTTTCAAGTAACGACAGCTCTTATTATCTGGTCTCAACCCTGGCATTAACATTCACTTTGAGGGGAAATGTTAAAAAGGTTCCAAAGGGTGTTTATTGCATTAATGTTATCCAGCAACTCAAACAACCGTCTCAGTTTAGCAGAAAGCTGTTGTTGACTTAAGTGGTTCCAGATTGTGTCCCTGGGGATGGTAAGTGGGGTACCTCAGGTTAATTAGGCAGGAGGAATTTAAGAAAACAGACTCTCTAATTCTGGATGAATTTCTTTGCCTTGTGACTGATTGCATTCTGTGTTTGTTTAACTGAGTAAAAGGCATATCAGGTATGTCTTTGTTTGATCTGAAAGATGAATTACCAAGACATCCAGTGCTGAGCAAATGTATTCACACCTTTAAACCTTTCCACACTTTGCCACATTACAAGGAAAACCTTTGGCGTGTTTTATCGCAATCAAAGTGTGATAGGCCAAAAGAAAATGATGCGTCATCGTGAAGTATGCAGAGTAAATGGTTCTCAAGCTTTTAGCAAATAAAACTTTGAAAACTGATGTGCGTTTACAGTTAAACCCCTTTAATCTGATACCCTTAAATAAAATAAGATGACAAGTCCAATAGCTAGTCCAGCTTAATTTAATGTCACTATAAAAGCAGCAGAGTTTATTTGATGAATTTTAGTGAGCAAACAGAATCAGCAAACGTGTGTAGAAATACACTTCATTTTCTACAATTGTCCATTCTTTTTTCATAATAAAAGATCATAAAGTTCATGTTGTATAACCTTTGCAGCCTCTTGTTCATGACTCCACTGAACGTAAGGTTTTCAGTCTCAATTGGACTTTCCTGGTTAAATAAAGGTAAATTAAAGAAATAGCAAATATCTGCACATATATAAAATTTTGTTATCAATCCTACATATGGGCATAGAAAAGCAGTAGCATGGTCAAACAGTGCTGAAGATGTAAAATGTTAATTCTTATTCCTTAATGAGAGATCCTGTTGTGTATCTATGACATTTAAGTCCTCCACAGCAATTACACTGCAAAAGGAGGGAAAAATGCTTCATGCTAAATTTTATCCTCAGAGAAACACAAACAACTCTCTATTTAATGCATTAAATAAAACAAATGACTTTCTGTTTTAGCTTCATGTGATTAAAACACATTTTCTGTGAAATTGGACAGCCATATGACTGTCCTACTAAATATTGGGGTAAAAAAAAATTTGACTGGTTAATGAAAGAAATATCTAATACAACTGGGGGGAAATTGAAAACTGCTTCGGGAAAAGCAGTGCTTCTATTGATAGCCTGACTAAATACACTTCCAAAAGAGATTCTTGGAGGAGTTATAGGAGGTCTTGATACCCAGAAGCACACTGGAATGGCTTGTGCGCCTTGTAATAAGCAAATTTATAAGACAGACACTTTCATTGTGCCATTAAGAAATGCAATAATGTTTCCTTCCTGCTGCAGGAAAACACTACTTTAAAGGTAAAATTAGATGGGGAAAAACACATGTGGAGTGTCTGCAAAGGAAACACAAAGAGTATGTGATTATCTAGGTTTTATTTTAAAACTGGCTTTAAAATCAGCTGCCAAATACACAGATGTGTTTGTTCAAAGCACAATGAGAAACAGCAGATTGCAGGAGCATTCACGCTCCTTCAGCTCTTCCAGATTTATTTACATTTTGACTATTTTATAAGAATTTTATTAGCTAGACTAACACAATATAGTGTTAGTCTACCTCATAACTGTGAAATGGAAAGATAATAATACATGGTTTTCAAAACAATGTGGCGTAAATCTATACGCAGTCTCGTTTCATTCAGGTGATATGGTTTTAAATATTTGTCATGTGGCTTTTTTTGTTGGTATCAACTTCTCCACTTGGTTTTGGTCTTTCTCATTTTTTTAGTTTTCAGATTATGCTTTTACTTGAAACTATTTTAGAGTTGAGGTTAAGATTTAGATTGCAACTGCTCAATCAGGACTCTATGGAAGAAAAAGTGTTGTATCTCACTAAAGGCTTTATTCATGTAGTATTTCCTGTATCCATTAAAAGAAAATCCATGATGCTGCCAACACCATGAGTCCAGGGTGATCTGAACAGAAACTGAGTTTTGCTCTGAGGGAAGTTAAAAACGTAAAAACCAAACCCTGCTTTAAACTTGTCCACAGCTTTCTCCCTGACCTTTCTGCTGCGTTCTCTGGTTTCCATGATGTTTGTTTTTTAATGTTCTCTAACAAACAGAACAATTAGATTCATATTTGACTAAAATATGGATCTATATTTTAGATGGCCTCTGGAGACCCATTTGCCCATTGCTTATTTTTGTTGTAATTTCTGTTGAGTATATACTTATTTATGCATATTTATATGAGTGTAAATGTCTCCAAACAAATTGGAAACTCTGACTCACTTGGGTCCTCCCTCTCTGTCCATCAGCGCTGACAGGATGTCATGCTAATGCAGCTTGCAGCCCATGGTGGCCTGTAGCCATACAGGACCTTGCAGAGACATATGGCCTTATTATTGCTTTTGTCTCTGGAGGTGGGGGTCCAAGGGATGGAACGGGTGAAATTGAGTGTATGTGCAGCACAGGTGTCTGTGTGTGTTTGTAAGAGCCTTGCTATCCCCTAGAGTCGGCATCAAGATCCACCGATTCACATTCTCTACCTTCACTCAGCAGAGAGGAGGAAAATGGAATGGCTAGTTAGAAAACACACACACACACACACACACACACACACACTGTTCACATGTCAACACAGACACACAAACAGCACGCTGCATCCCAGGTGTGTGCCTGAAGGATGATTGAGAGCCAACCCTGTGTCTGAAAGTGTCCCTCGGGGACTGAAATATTCATAGCTGTAGTCCCATTGTTGTCTCAGTGCTGTTGGTGGCTGAATCCTAAATGGCATACATAAGTGCTCCTAATATTACGTGCAAAAACGAGGGCAAAAGTTGCAGTAATACATCAACCTTCACTTGTATATTACCGCTGCTGTGGCAGAGGAGGTTGCATAATTTCCCTATCTGCTTCCATTCCTCAAACCAAGCTTGACAGGGCAACAACAAAAAAATTTGGGGAAACAAAATGAAAATCATAAGATGATAACTGAAACATTATTTTTATAAGAAAGATTTGTATCCAGAGTTCTTGACATTGTTCTGTTACCTAAGACTGTTTTTATCTTCTACCCAACAATATTTATGACCTGCCTGTTGTTCTCCCCAGTATCTAAATTTTATCTAGTGGCATCAGAGAAAAACGAGCTAAAGTGAATAAATTTTTGAATCAGTGTTGTTTAAAGCACCATATCCAGCATGCGAGTCTAAGAGAGTATTTACACATTCTCTGGGTTGTTCTTTGCCTCTTTTTTTTATTAATCTGGTTGTCCTCGGGCAGTCAATTAGCTGTGAAATCTCTGATCAATGTGAACAGTAGAAGCATGCCCTATGAAGTTAAATGAGGATTAATTATTAAATACAAATCCCTTTTCTTGCAATGTAATGTGCCAAAAAGCACAACAAGGAGGTTCAGAGGAACAGGAAGAGAAGGATGTTTTCATTTAAAGATCCCTGTGGGTTAGGATAAAGATAAGAGGAGATCACATTATAAACTAACATCTGCGTTTGCTTTAGGTTTTAGACTTTTATTGGCTGTGGAAATAAATTCCAGCTTCTATTTTAGTAAAATTGAGAGCAACAATCTGCGGCCAGGGACCCAAACGATCAGCACCACTATAGAAATAAGTCAGAGCATACATCCAACAAGTCTGAATAAATGTTATTCCTGATCCACATCTGCATCAAAAACATAAGTGTGAACTGAGTCATGCTCCACATCTGGTAAAGTTTTGGTTCTTTCTTTCCCACCAATGCCTGTACATAACCAAGAAAAGCAACCATACTAGTCCTAACAGAGCAGAAAGACCTGCCTAACATTGCTGAACAAACCAATAAATATAAAAACAATTCAAAGTATGAACAAAAAACGTGGAGGTTAGTGCTTTCATAAAGTCAGAGTTGTACAATTCTTGTCCGTGATGAATTCTTTGATGCGACTTAGTGATTCCAAAATTCAGTCTAGAAGTAAGCAATAAGTATTAGGAAGGATCTTAATTCAGGTCAAGGATCTTCTTGTGCCTTCATTAGCAGCCCCTATGATCCTCTGCCTCGGCACAGGTGGATTTATTTTTAGTCCAGCACTTGATTGTTTTGTCCTCATCCCGTCAGGATCTTGAAATATGAAATGATTGTTTTCCTTCATTCAACCTTGCGCATCTCAACAGTCCTGAAATATTTAAAGACACAAAAGGTCTTTTTGTCTTTGCCATTTAACTTTTTTGGGACTAAGACTTTAAGTATTTTAAATCTGGATATTTTTGCTTCTCTAAGATGTCTTAATTATGTGAATGCTGGACAGAAAGTTATGTGAAAGCCAAGTTTATGTGCAGATTCTGAATTTTTGAGGCTAATGGATATAAAAAAGTTTAACAGACAGTTTCCGTTTCAAGCAGTTTTCAATTGATACCTCCTTCATTTGTTTGGCCTCCTTATTTACTTACAACCTGCTAGTAAATATCCTGTAGCACCAAATGCACTTGCTAGTTCTTTCCTGCACTCATGATTTTGATCAGGAGTGGATTGGCAGATAGAAGCAATGCATACCTATTGGATTTTGTGATGGATAATATTGAATTCAGGTTTTATTTTTAAAAGAATTATATATTTTTGATAAGAATATTCAACAAATTTATAAAATCCAGTTATAATATATTGCTATATTACACCTCACCATACACAAAACATGACTCACGTTCAAGACTCCAACTCGAGTCATACTTATGTTGCAAAAATTAAAACTCAACTTCGACTTGTGCCCTGAAGACTTGAGACTTTACCTGAACGTCTTATTAACAGACTTGAGACTTGCTTTCTTGTTTACAAGTCCAAATTATCGGCTTTCTGCTCAAACAACCTCAACTTTGCCACATGTTTACCAGACAAAGGTAATGATTGCTGATTAAGTATTGTTCTTTAGTGACAAAACTCAGTGGCTCTAAAACCTTTTAAATGCTGAACCAACATTTTTGGGAAACTCCCCCTCAGACATGCAAAGCGTAATTATACAGTATTTGGTTTGTAAAAGGTGAAATAAAGGGACACGGGCAGATACAGTTATTAGAACGGGTCAAGAGATGTTTTTGCACATCCTCCATTTCCCTCAGTACTGACTCACTTCAAGATTTCCTTGGAGTGGCCGATGCTGGAGCCCTTTTTGTCAGGCGTCCCGAGGCAGCTGGACTTCTGCAGGGTCTGTTTCCCTCGATCCAACATCATGGTTGAGGTTGCCGTGGCAATGACAGCCACTGCGTCACGTACTCTGGCCTCGATGTTGTAGTCCCATTCGTCATATGACACAGAGATGAGCCCTAAGAGAGAAAAAGAACAAGAGATGAGGTGAGAAAAAGGCAAGATTGAAGAAAAAGGAAATAAAAGAGAAAGTGAGGGGGAAGAGACAGAACAGTGAGGAGACAGGATGCAGAAAATAGCAGGCAGAGAGCTGTTAAAAATTCCCAGAGGGTGAAGGCTTCCATGAAAAAAAAGTCTACACATTTTGCTAGAGAAGCAAAACTAATAGTGCAAATATAAATCAAATTCTTACTGAAGAGATCACTCTCAGTTAAGTATATTACACTTAAAAAAGACTCCTATTGGTTAAAAATAGAAAGAGATAGTTGAATAGGAACATCAGTCTAGACTGTGACCCCCCCTCCAAACGCTCACATTGTTGCTCTCGGCTTTTCAAGCAT
Source organism: Alfaro cultratus (assembly GCA_903066825.1). NCBI lineage: Eukaryota > Metazoa > Chordata > Actinopteri > Cyprinodontiformes > Poeciliidae > Alfaro > Alfaro cultratus. Next base: position 8,875 of record CAEFZX010023040.1, on the reverse strand, counting down.
AAGAAACTGCTTGCTATCAAATGTCGACATCCATTTCTTACACCCAAACAACTTTTCAGGTCATTTTTTTCTCTCACTGTTGGTTTGGATTATGTCTTCATTTTTAAAACCTGTACTGCAAATGCATCAGAAAATGGCAAATCAGCTTTTTTTTTGGGTCATATTTCAAATGATCAAAGAAACTTAACAACAACCCTAACCGTTCTTTATTTTCCTTCTCAAACAAATGATAATAAAAAAGGAAATTCAGATAAACTCCTTGTGGCGAGAGAAGAGATGTTTAGAGCCACTGAGACAGAGCCTGATGTTTAGGAGAAATAATTAATGTGGGGGTTCAGATACAGATGGACTGCTGCAAAAGCTGCTGATTAAACTTAGGACCAACAGACACATTTAATTTTTATTAAAAATAACACGTAAAAATTTAAAGCCTAAAACATTTCCCAAACAAAATATTTTTAGATTGATTAAACTCAAAACCCATCTATGCCCCACAGTGACCACCAGTGTACTGCAAATACTGGAGGAGAACATTTGCATATGCAAATCAGCCCATCTGTCACCTAACTTTATTTTTATACTGATTTTTGGGACAGATACTTCTGTTATTATAATTAATCTTGGAGGTCACAGTACGACCCCAGACTTTATCATATTATATTGAGATTTTATGTGACAGACAAACACAAACATGTTTTTCATTATTTTTTACTAAATAATAAAAAAATACAAATAAACATTTTTTTTAAGGCATTCAGTCAATCTGATACTCCTAAAGAAAATCAGGTTTAACCAACTTCCTTAAGAATTAAACGGAGTTCCCCTGTGTTCAATCCAGTCCCACAATAAATTAATCTGTGAAGCTTTCAGAGGTTTGTTAGAGACTATGCATCAAGAAGATCAATTTATTGCACTAAAAACAGAAAAATGCAAACCTACCCAACCATGTCTGTCAATACAAACTGATAAGAGAGATATAATCAGAGAAATGGTAAAGACAGCCATAGTAACTCTGGAGGAGCTGCAAAGATCCACATCTCAGGCAAGGACAATATATCGACAAATCAATTATTATTACACATGTTTGGCTTTTATGGAAGTGCCAACTAAAAAGGAATTCTCTGAAAGCCATAACAGGTCCTATTTACAGTTACCGACAAGTAATGGAGAGGAAGAAAGTGCTGTGGTCAGATGTGACTATAAGTTGTTGGTTGCAACATAAAAAAATGATTTCTGACTGGATTCTGCTGCATATGTTGCATTCCTAGAGTTTAATTACATGGCACTGATATGAATTAATAGATCTTTGCATACCTATAGGGAAGACAGATGGAACGTGGTCTGCATCACCGGCCACCAGCGAAGGTACGATCCAGGTGTAACCATAACCTGTCAGGCCTACGGAGTGGGCCACTTCAAAAATGGTGGTTGCTTCCTCCTTGGTGCAGTAGAGCAGGATAACTGGACTCTGCAGCTTCTTCATCTGATTCTGGATCTTGGAGTCTCCATCATCCACAGACATATCTAATATGATGACTTCTTCAAGCTCCCAACCTACAAAGCTGTTCTCAATTGTGCTGCGTACCTGGTTTGAAAAGGAAAAGGTGAACTGAGAAAGTGTGGGGTGAACACAGGCGATGGAGTGTGGAGATGCATCCTTCTAATCCAGCTCCCAGATTGCTACACAACTACTCTGTACACATCACTTGAGATTTGGAAAGAGTATTCAATTTTCTGCTTTAACAAAACTAAAATAAGACAATCTGTTTCCCATAAGCTTTAGGGAGGAAAGGAGCTGTGGTGGAGTTACTGTGGTACACCAGTAGCACAAAACCACATGAAGAAGGAGGTGCTGTGACACTAAAAGTAATTCAGTGTCTTTCTGTTGGCATTTACTCCTGAATTTTTAATCAAAATAAAGCATACAGATGAAAATAACATGTTTTTGGAGTCCTGTTTTCAGTAGCAACCCAGAGAAATGCTGACTGAGTTATTTAAATGTAGTATTTGTTGCTAATTTGCACGTTTTTGTTTACAAAAGTCCTAACAGTCAGCTTTGCCTGTTTTCCCCAATCTGAGACTATGATCGTATCTTTTGTTGAAAGGCAAATTCATTTAGATAGACTTCAGTTGTTTTATTTTTTTTTAACTGGGGTATTTAAAATGTCTTCCAGTTCCAGAGTAAAGTGTTCTTTAGAAATTAAAGTTTACTGATTTTGAGAGGGTATACTTACTGTGTTATGCCATTATTGTTATGTTACTTGAAAATTGTCTCAAAAAGGCAATGTTATTGATTATCACAATAATTTTTGGGACAATTTATTTCTGAGCAAAATTTGTTAAAATAACAGGACTAAACAGTACTGTGCAAAAATCTTAGATTATACTTTAAACTTAAACAGGGAGCGCCATCATCTTTCAGTTCAAATTTACCCCAGGCAGGACATGAGCACAATAAGCAGCTGTTATGGACAAATCAAAAAATCTGAATTTCAAACTATGGTCTGATGAAATTGTTTTAATTGTCATAATTTAATATGACAAATCATTCATTTCTGCTGTTTGTGTCTGCTAGTGTCATGTTTTATGCATACTGTATTTGTGATTAAATCAGTAAATAAATTGCCATTTTCCATGTGCAGTTGTAAAGACAACCAATTAATTTGACTTGTCCTTCCCCTTTTACTGAGTCTGCATTAAAAAGGTACATACAGGACACATCTGCCAGACCAGATGAATGAGAGAAATAACCTTCTTTAAGACATCTAATTTGCTGCTATGAATTTGATAGTGATATGGTCAAGAAGACACATTAAAGAGAACTTATTTGTATGCAGCTCGGTAAATCATGAAATTAGGGATGCTAAATGGGCAAAGAGTCAAGATTAGACAGCCTGGACAGTTTATAAGAAATGTCTTCACTGTGGAGGCTGGTGGGAGATGGACTTGACTGGAAGTAAGGCAAACAGTAAGGGAAAATGTTGGATGCACAAAATTAATTACAATGTATTTATCTTTAATTTCCATTTATTCTGATTTTGTTTCAATTTTACAGTAAACAGAATCACAGATATATCCTCAAATTAACTTAGCTAAAGGCAGGCAGAGTGTTTTGAACAAAGATTGACTCATATCCTGCTCTTGTTACAATCCAATCAAAGTTGTAGTACATCAGATGCCTTTCTTTTCATAAAGCGAACATGCACAACCTTTTTTCAGTTTTTTTGTTCTACAATTATTTACAACATCTACAGAAATCTGATTTGGTTCCTTCCATAGAAATACATTGCAAGTGTATTGTATTAGTGGGAAGCTAAAAATTTAACTTTTTACAGTAAGCTTATTTTTGTGTTTATAGCAAATTTTGTTTTTTAATAAAATGTCCTTATCCTTGTACTGATTTTGGTCTGCCTGGCAAAAAGTCAGATACCACTGACCTACAATATGCTGCATTTTGAGGCAATAAGTTCTGTAGGAAATCCTATTTTCTGTCTTAAATTGTCTCTTTTCATAGGTTAATTTAAAGAAAATCAACAAATGGTGCCTTTGTGACTGGCTGCTGGTAAGAAAGAGCCCAAAAATCAATTTTACCACTGGTTAAAACATTACATTTTCAGCTAGGCCTAATTACTGGTATGCCAAGGTATAAAAGGTGTATAAGGTTTAAAGTGATTTAAATTATATGCTGGTGTAAGAGCCAGATCATCCTTTGCTCCATACTTACCTCAAGCTACTGAACTTTTTCTGCATTTACAAGAAAGAATAACTGTAAAAAGTCGCATTAAATGCATTTTGCTGAAGTGTGCCAAGGCAGGACCGATTACTGGACTCAAGATTTGTATAGATTTGTTTTAGAATAATCAACACTTTTGAATAAAACAGATTGGGTAGATCATTTGATATAAGAAAATCTAATATTACACAGAATAAGTTCTTTAAAACTGGTAAATTACTCAGGATTTTTTTTTATCTATATTCTTGCTTAAGGTCATGTATAAAACTTAAAAAAATATGTAGATAACATTATTTTAATTGTAATAGTCAATATGCGACATTGGAGGAATGCTACATAGTAGGACTAGTTATTGCTTTTTTCTGTTTAAGCTAAAAGTAATTAGACGACTGGTTTAATTTTTTGTGTAAGTCATGTAAAATTATAATATTTATACTTTCTGCTGTGATACTATAGGTAAATCAGACAAGCCCATGCTATTAACAGTACAAAAAGGTTATTTTGTTTTATTTAAACTGTATATTGTTGGTACTTGTGTGCATTTAGGAAACCCTATTTTACTCACACAGCTATAAAAAGACATTTTGGCCAGGGGTGTCCAAACTTTTACATGCCTCTGGATTAGTAAGTTGATACAAAGTGAATCTGACCACTGTAAAAAGCTCCTCAGCGGAGCATGAGCTTCTTCTTTTATATTATTATTTTTCTCTTATTTTAAAATGGCTTGCTGCTTTAATGTTTAAAGCAAATATGCTTGACACTGCCGCAATATCACTATGAAACTTGATTAAATGACTTTCAGTAACCTTGTCGTGTCTCTCAGATGTTCTAAGTTATTCAGGAGCTCATGCTCTCCCTTTTATTTTAAATGGTCTGTTCCCTGCCTGAGAGATAAGCAAGCTGAAGCTGCATTCAGAAGGGCATGTTAAGCCTTCTCCATTAAAGCGAAGAGAAAAGGGAGGGAGCTATCCACTTGGAGCAAACTCTGACAAACTTTATCATTTTGAAATGCTGATAATTAGGGCTTCAAAACCAGAGGATATGTGCCTGGAGACAGTTGAGTTTAAGACCATTTCAGTAGCTGAACTCAGTCCTGACAGAATGAATCCCACAAAACAAAAGATAAGAATACACTTTAAGTGATTTGCTTGGATTGCAAAAGGAAAAGACAACAGTTACTGCTGCAGGATCATTCTGCCAAAGCGTCTTTTGTGCTTTTACCTTGTTGATAAAGTCCTGGTACCCGGGGTAGTACGTGGTGACTATAGAGAAGATGTACCAGTCATACTCCTCCATAATGTTCAACATGACGGACGCCTGCTGCTCGATGGAGGGGCCAAACTGGAAGAACATGGAGTGGTCGTCCTGGAAACCAGAGAAATGGGACCAATCAGCAAACAAGGTCAAGAGTCACACATCATGGGAGAGAGCAAGAAGGTTTAGGGCATTGATAATTGTGGAGCATGTCCAGTTCCTGAGAGCCTCAGAAACAAAAGAAGCCTTGCATCACTGAGCTTTTTTCTGTTTGTTCAATACACAATGAGACAATTTGACACATTCAGTCATTTAAGTAATATCCTGCTCCAAATAAGTAATTAAGTCCAATATCTTGTCAAAAATTAAAGTACATAAATTGATATTTATTAAAGTAAACATTTGTTTGCTGAAGCATTCTTAACCCTTGAGTTTTTGTGAAGTTACAACCACATACTTCAATGTGTTTTCTTGGAACTTTATGTTATAGACTGATACTAAGTAGTGCATTATTGTAAAGTGATAGAGAAATGATAAATGTTTTTTAAAATCTTGCTAATAAAAACAGCAAAGTTGGATGTACATGTTTAAGTCACTTTTAGCCTAATATCCCACAATAAAACCTGGTTCAATCACTTTGTATTGGTCGGAACAGTTTTCCACCACAGCAATGAGCAAATCTCATGATTTTCTAACTAACATCTAGAAGGTTTAGGGCATTGATAATTGCCCTAAACAATTATCAATGCTTATATGCAATGATATCAATTATCATTATGCCACACTTGAGTGGGCATAATGTCACACTTAGTTGTGACATTATGCCCAGTTCACCCTCCAAGAAAAATCAAAAGCAGCACAAATACAAAACGATCCAGGAAGAAAATCTGCCAAGAGGCCACAAAAAACTGAAGATTGGGAAGGAGGTTCCTGTTCCAGCAGGAAATCAGCCCTAAACATGAAACCAGAGCCACAACACAGATCAAAGCATGCAGGTGTGTTAGAACGATTTGGTCAGACAGAGTTAAAATTGTGCCAACAAATGAAGATTGCTGCTAGCATGTTCTCCACCAAATCAAAACTGGCAAAAAAAACAAACAAAAAAAAAAAAAACTGGTAAAGATGAACTATAAAAACCATCTGTAATGACAGCAAAAGTGTTTCTATAAAGCTTAGGTTCGGCTGGGGAATTCAAATGCCACTCTTTTTTATGTTTTAATTAATTGCTTACACCTCCTATGTGTGCCACACAAAAGTGGAACAAAGCACACCCATCTTTTCAGCTGCAATAATAAATAGGCATACCTCTGTAACTGTTGTACATTTTTACATAATGTTCAACAGTTTCAATTATGACTATTTTCCAAGACTCTTTATTTGTATTTTCAGGTGTCTAATTTGCGGACATCAACCTTTTTTGAAAGGTTATTCTCCTTGTGAGAAGATGGTTTCTTTTCGCTTGAGGAGAATATTTGACTCTAAAATACCATCAAGGACAGGTCACTTCCAAGCAGCCAGGAAACTTGTAGGGATGAAGATGTCCACACTTGTTATTTAGAAATGCAAATAACCAGCGGCGACAAAAGAGACAAGCTGTAATAAGAAACTCATCCTGTCAGTTGTTTTCCATTTTGTACAGAACAAGACGTACTGCTGAGGTGACAAAGATGGAGGGAGGTGTTGGATCGGCCTTCAAATATTGACCTCTGCCTACATATGTATTTATAAATCAATCAAACCTGTCAGTAATCATGGCAGCAGGGTAGGACTAATGCATTTACCCCTGCTCTGATATCAGCCTATCTTCCCATTAATCCGCTGTTTTCCCACAGGGAAAGAATGAATGTGTTCCATAGCTTCCGCTTTAATGATATGGTTATATCCTATCATTGTCAAATCATGGTGGAGATACTGGCAGTGTTGGAAATAATTGTCTGAGTAGCGTGTGTATGTGCAGGCCGAACCCTGACACATTATCCAACCTGGCAGCATGGCAGTGCGTACACTCCACTCTGTTAAAGGAGGTAATGAATGCATTCTCAGGTTGATTGGCAGCCAGTGCACCGTTCACCCTCTTACTCACACCTGCTTTGAAAAAGTCATACTTGTTTAAGCATTTCCCTCCAGCGGTGCACGTCTGAATGACTCACTGATGAGTATTATGTGCACCTTACCTCACCCTTTATTATTCAGCCATTCTTTAACCATGTCACAAATCTAGGTTTCCATCTGTTGCCTCCTTGTTCACACGTCTTCCTGGCTAGTAGAGAATTTAAGGCTGGAAGTGTTGTGATTTTTCCGTACTGCCTTGAAAATGATCGGTTTTGCCTAATCAGTCTGAGCAGCCCGATTTGCTAAAACTTTGAAATCTGTGCCGTTATAAATGTGCTAAAAGTGTGAAGCGCTCTCTGTTTGATTCTAATTCAAATTGTCTAGAGTTTGCTGGATGTTTGAGAGATCACACAGATGGAGATCCTCTCTGAACATCGCCTTTTAAGTTTTGCCATAAATTCTTATTAAGATTTAGGTAATAATATAATCTGATATGTCTGATCTAGACCATTCCTTCAAAATCTCACAAAATGTCTCATTACAACCTATCCTCACTGAAGCAGGGTTGTAATATCCAGAGATCCAGGCAAAGAGTAGCTTTTTGTTAAGTTCCTTAGCTACTTTCAATCAGTCTATGTCTTTTGTACTCTCTAATTTACTCAAACAGTATCATTTCCCCTTCAGCACCATGTCCCCTTGTTTTGTCTTGATCTCACTTTTTCTCTGCATCTTCTTTCTAAACATGAGTGATGTACGATGTAATCACTCATGAAATCAAACCTGCCATTCGTCGGCTATTGTGAGGGCACTGCTTTCTAAAATTGCAGCTATTCATTGTCACATTCTGTTTTCTTCCTCAGATGCTAATTACCCTATTTTATGTCATATCTATTATTCACATCGGTGCGAGTTTTTTCCTCTTCCATTTTTATTTGACTCCTCCAACATTGCCCTGTCTTTTTCTCTTTGTCTTCCATTTTTACATAATGGCCTGTGGCTCCATTAATTCGTATCACAGGGGTGTGAAGGGATCGTTGTTGTAAAGTCCGTGTGCAGCATTTAGTGGAGCTGCCTGCCTCCTCGTTTGCTTATCTGTTTTTGATATAATATTCCATCAAGATTCCAGAGGAAAAAAAAGGCGCATCTTGTAATTTGTCTTCACTCTTGGCGTGTGCCTCTATCTACTCACAAATTAGCTTCCTGTGAACAATCAAAAGTTTACCCCACAGATTTTAAACAGGGTTGAATTCAAGGCTTTGGGAAGGCTAAATCTATCCCTTCTCCATGCATTGCAAATTAAGTTTTGATGAATGTCCGATTGCAGCTTCCAATTCTGAGAAATCTTTCATAATTAACGTTAAATAAAGGTTTCAAAAATCACAAACTAGGCTTCAAATATTCTACTTTCAGTGTAGAATAATCTAGTCCAGGTTTGAAGAGTCTAAGTATTGGTGTTTTTAATCTAGAGCAGATTAAAGATGCTCAAGGTAGTGAAAAAATAGGTGGACTCACCCCTTAGCCATTTTCTGATTTGGAAGCTGCAATAAGAAACCTCTTCAGCTTCGTTTATTGCAAAATGGAAGAATGAAGTGGAACTGTTTCTAAATTCTTCGACATTGTCACGGTTGAAAACCAACGAAATTAAATAAGATTCACCATTTCTGATTACAATTGTGGTCAAAAACCCAACAAGAGTTATACCAGAATTATGGGAATACCTACAAAAAGGGCATGGTTTCACTGTGACCTGATGATGGAAAGAAGATATATATATATATATATATATATATAAATATATATATATATATATATATATAATTGAGTTGTTTAAAATGT
>CAEFZX010023035.1:0-12022 GCA_903066825.1 Alfaro cultratus | reverse complement strand
TTCTTCTTCTTCTTTAGATTTTAACGGCAGCTTGCATCCATTATTGTTGCACTACTGCCATCTATTGAATCCTAATAGATGGCAGGATTATTAGGGAGGGAACTTTTTTGGACAAACCCAAAATCTTAACAATATAGGTATATATATACCTCAAATTCTCACAATGAGCCCAGCATACACCGCGCGCTTCTTCTTCTACGGGGGAAAATGAAGTGGGCGGCTGCTTACCGTAGTTACGAGACCTGTTGTGGCTCAATATTGGTCCATATATAAGGCGCACCAGATTATAAGGCTTTTGAGAAAATTGAAGGTTTTTAGGTGCGCCTTATAGTGCGGAAAATACGGTATTATTGAAATACACCCCACTTTATTATGGCCTATGGAAGATTAGTAACCACTAATGGGAATCCTAATCAATAAGCAATATTTCTAATCACAGGTTGCCACAGGTTGACTTCTACTGATTAGCTGGGGAACTTTTCTACAGTTGAACAGTTCTGTGCTCCAGAGGCTGCTGCACTTCCACCATACTGCTGATGGCAGCAGGGAAAGGAGAGACTGTGAAGAAGTCAGCTGTGTGGTTTTGAGTCATCAGGGTTCCTGAATAAAATATGCCTAAGACATCTCAGTTCTCCATCCCAGTTCCTGTTACTGCCCAATTTTCACATAACCATGGTCTTAGCAGAGGAATCTGCTGGGTCACCTTACCAAATCCCATGATCTCAGTTAAAAAATTTGGCTTTCACAAAGATTTCAGTGCCTACTATTAAATTGGTATTTGTGTTACTGCAAATAAAGTTGCAAAATGTATTGTTATAATGGTTTTAAATGTTATCCCCCCCAAACTCGATGTGCAGATGATGCAGCTGACCAGCGTACTTGCCTTATTTGTGGAGACCGCGCCACAGGTCTGCACTATGGCATCATCTCCTGCGAAGGCTGCAAAGGCTTCTTCAAGCGCAGCATCTGCAACAAGCGGGTGTACCGCTGCAGCCGGGACAAGAACTGCGAAATGTCCCGCAAGCAGCGCAACCGCTGCCAGTACTGCCGTCTGCTCAAGTGTCTGCAGATGGGGATGAACCGCAAAGGTAAGGAAAATCTAAACAAATATCATATCAGTTTAAGCAAATAGATTATCTATAATCCATATCTGATGTAAATAAAAGTAGAAGAATATTAAAATATTTTTACAGTTAGACTAGGCCGGATGGTTCATTAATTGATTGATTGGATAAAAAATTGGCACATTCTGCCGATTTTTCATTTGACTGTTTATACATATAAATATAATAAAATATGTATAGAAAAAATCAATCAAATCCTTTTCAGATAAGAAAATAATAATTTTATTTCCCCTAAATGCAATAACAAAATTCCTTTAGGGAATACTTGATTTTTTATTTTTTACCTTAAATGCAAAATGTATACATATTGTACAGTTTTGGCTTAATTACTACTCTGACTGTGTTCTCTCAACAAATGGACTTTGAATCTGGATACTCCAGTTAATAATTACTTGACTAGTAAATTAGTTGACAATTATTTCAATAATCGATTCATCAAGATGAATCTGGTAAATTTTTTCATGCCTAGTCTGTTTTTTCTTCTACCAGCTGGTCTATATTACTCCTGCGTGACACTACATTTAAATGTTAACTGCTGTTTCTAAATTTGGATGAGGAATTTTGACTTGCATTAAGAAGACCTTTTGCCTGCAATTTTTTTTAAATACTAATATTTAAAAATGAAGCTGGTGATGCTAGCTAGCACTTACATTTGTTGAGGTAACACGACTGTGCAGATAAACTGCCCTGTGACCCTGCCCATCAAACATTTACTGGAGAAGATGTTTTGGGTCATGTGATGACAGCCTGATGTTGGGTGTCTGGCTACAGAAAACTAATCTGGTTCCTTGTTATAGAACCAGCTAGAAACTAGCTTTAACACCAGCTCTTATGTAGCACTGAGGGAACTTTTTTGGACAAACCCAAAATCTTAACAATATGAATCCTAAAGTATTAGTAGTAGCCACTGAATCAGTTCTGCTGTGAAGCCAGGAAACTGTTTCTTCATTTTCCTCACTGCTTCATTCTGAATTTAGAGACCAAACAAACCTCCCCTGAGCTTTTTGTCATATTTTTCTCTTCCTGAAGCAGAAATGTCTCAGATGTCAGGGGTCTGCAGCTGAACCCAGACCTGAGGCCTTTTACGGCCGCATGCTGCCCCCTAGTGGGGTAAAAGTTTTACTAACTATATGGGCTTCCTGAATGATTAACATTTTAGTTTATATTGGCTCTGCAGTGACTTTAACTAAATCCAAATTAGTTTTAAATCATGTAGGGAATTTCCTCCTGGATTTCACTCAGAATTAGGGAAGAAAAAGAAATAAAAGTCATCTATGGCATATGATGAAAACCAGAGCCATAGAGAAAAATCCTATTTTTGCCACTAGGTAGTGCTCTTATACTTACTGTTTATATTCTCATACAAACAAATGTGGGTTCTGGTTTTTTTAAAAAAAAATTTTTTTTATGGCTCACAGCAATCAGGGAGGACGGCATGCCAGGAGGGAGGAACAAAAGCATCGGGCCTGTGCAGGTAAATCAACTCAAATGTTGCTTCATGTGACTTGCTCTGTCCTCAGTCCAACGCACAGTTCTATTCCGTCTTATCCTCAGAAATACCTGGCATAAAGAGAGCCCCTTTAAAGACTGAACCATTCATTAAATGACAGCTTGTAAGGGTCTGAGTGGCGCAGTAGTGCATCACTACTCGTTTCGACATAGGGACGCTCGTGGAGTTATGAGAACGAGCCCTGACCTTGTTATATCACCAATCATTCAGCTGCTGATTATTCCTATTCAGCTACAGCTTCATTATGGAGGAGAGTGAGAGAAGCTGAGCGGACATGAGGATAAGTGGCGTTGAGGTGCTATTCACCAAAGTGATATGTTCGATTCTTTCCCGCTCAATTCACAGAGTCAAAACACAGCAGCGCCCACTTCCATTAAAAAAAATCTCTTTTATTTCTGCCCCCCACCGGAAGGAGGACCTTTCACTCATTAATATGGAATAAATGGCCTGTTTTGGTTTACGTGCCGAATTGATGGAAGTGAAAGCGAATTGACCCCAGTCATCTCTACGATACCCCGTGTGCTAAGTCCTTTCATCGAGGCCTTTGTTTGTGTTTCTGGCTGCGCTGACCTGCAAGGATCCTATTATTTTAGGCCTGTGTGCCACTCAGTTGAACACTATCTCACACGCGCGCGCACACACACATTCTCTTTCTCCTCTAGTTCCCTGTTTCATTGTGCGATTGTGTCCTTGCTCCTCGCCGCTTGAGTAAAAAGCATCACGCTGCCAGTCACCGCTTTTCAATTAAGCTGAGAAAAACACAGATTTTCATTGAGCGTTCTGTAAGCGGGTTTATTTGTGTGTTTCAGATCACAGAAGAGGAGATAGAGCGAATCATGTCAGGGCAGGAGTTCAAGGAGGACGCCCCGGAGCACACCTGGGGCAACAACGGCGACAGCGACCACAGCTCCCCCAGCAACGGAGCCTCTGAGGGCAACCAGCCATCGCCTGCCTCCACTCTGTCGTCCAAGTGAGTGGATCGGCTCACCCACTCTGCACAGCGGTGCCAGCACTTGCCCCCATCATTGACATAATGAGCCGGTCCTGACAGTCTAACACTTTCTCACCCACAACTTAACGAAGGCATTCAGCAGCCAAAGAATGCCTGAACATTCCCCCCTTCGCTCAGGCTTGGTGACGATGACAAACTCTGAGAACTTGCTGCACTATCTGCTTCTCCAGCCGTGTAGTCAAGCGCGTCGTCTGCACTCATCAAGGACAAATATTGTCTAGGCACCGGCATGACAGCATTTATTTTAGTCTCATTCTGTGTAAACATTCGGTTTATCTCAGCATTCTCATTGTCTGATAGCTATTCAGAGCAATAGTTGTTTTATCTGAGTGAATCTTAGCAGAAATGAACAGCAGTTCCAGAAAGCCTGGGCTTCAGTATGCACAAAATGTAAAATTTCTTTCTGGAAGGTTGTGAAACAATTCAAAGTTTTTCAGTAAAAACAGGAGAGCTGCTCTGCTGCTCTTCCTTAGATCAAGACCTAAGACCAGTGAAGGGTCAGTTTTAGCTGAAACTGGCTCACCTCATTCAAATGAAGGTACATACAGGGTCTCCACGCATCCTTACAAAGTTTCAAATTCATGTATCATTAATTAATTTAATCTCGTATAAGTCGTCTTCTGTCTGGAAAAAGTTTTGAGTCGCGTGGAGACGTCTTCATTAAATCCTAAAGGCTACTGCTAACTAGCTATTGTAAGAAGCACAAAGCTGCTAACCACAAAGAGACCCTAGAAATATCACATTTGGTATGGTTGGTTAAAATACAGCAGGATCCCCCAATCATACTGTATGTTTATAGTTTTTCAGTCTTTCATTTAATTTGGTATTAAGAATGTCTTAAAACATCTTAAATTTGAAACTTGCAGATACTCTGACTTAAACAGTTGACTTATGCTCTCATGCTAACCTGCTGACTCTTTTCATTCTGCCAGTCGATCCGTAGAGATGAATGGCTACACGGCAGCTCTCAGGGACCAGTACATCAACACCTCCATGTCCACACACTACCAGCTCCTGCCTCACCTGTTCAGCTATGCAGCCCAGTCAGGCCTGCTGACCCCACAGCCCCGCACCGTCTACCCACAGTCCCACCCTCTGGTGCTGCAGCTTGTGGCTGCTGAGGACCTGTCCCCCCTGACCACCCCAATGCTCATAGAGGACGGGTGAGTCTTTGACTGCACAACACATAACACATTCAGTGCTGCAAGGTGTCACAGATTTGTTCTGTTTTGCTCCCCCCCCAGCCCTCACATTTCTATGTGAATTCCAAATAGATTAAAACGTCACTAAAATCTCAGTCTGAAGACGGTTAAGTAATTTCTAAAGCTTTGAGAGCCACAGCAGTAGCTGTTATTGACAGATGGAGAAAACATGGAGCAGTGGAGAACATTCCCTGGATTGATGACTCTCCTCATATATGGAGGACTCATTGAGTAGGTCATAGAGGAACTAGGAAAAACACCTAAAAGTTCTGCTGACTTCCATCAGCTAAAGTCAGAGTTGAGGATTCAAAAGAAAGCGAGACCAGGTAAAGATAGCATCCATGGAAGTTTCCAAGTTGAAAACCTCTGCTCACTAAGAAGATCACAAAAGCCAGTTCCTTATTGATGTTCATCAAGACGTCTCAGAACACATCGCGTGTGTGGCTTTATTATTGTTCATCACAATAATTACTGGAACACTTTATCGTCCAGCAAAATGTATTATCATACATATCACAGGCCTGGCAGTAGTGTGATGGTGGAAGGTTGCTTGGCTTCTTCAAGTTATGGATAGCTTTCTGTAAACCGAATGGCGTAGTCAAAGTCTGGACTTAAGTCCAATTGAGATGTTGTGACATGACGCTAACTTTTAACAGAACATTCATTCAGAAACCCTTCAATGACGCTTCATGAAAACAACAAAGAGCAGCGATGTAAAAGCTCACTTCCTGGTTTGAAAACACTTGATTGGTTGTTGTTGCTACAGAGGATGACCCGGCCAGTTGTTAGGATTACTTTTTCACATAGAGCCACCTGAATTTGGATATTTTATTTTCCCTTTATAAATAGAATCATCATTTAAATGTGTCTTTTTCTATGAAATTGATAGTTGAAACAAAGTGTAAGAATAAAGCAAAACTAGAAGATATCTGTGAGGGGCGTGACAGCCATTCAGCAGCAGTGTGACATCATGTGTCGCTCTGCCTGGTGTATCCCAGGTACAAGGTAACCCAGGTGGAGCTGTTTGCCCTGCTGTGTCGCCTGGCGGATGAGCTGCTCTTCCGGCAGATCTCCTGGATCAAGAAGCTGCCTTTCTTTTGCGAGCTGTCCATAGAGGACTACACCTGCCTGCTCAGCTCCACCTGGCAGGAGCTCATCCTGCTGTCTTGCCTCACCATCTACAGCGCCCAGATCTTCGGAGACTTGGCCGACATCACTGCCAAATACACGCCCTCTGATGATGAGCTGCAGGGGTGAGTGGCGTGGAGAGGTGTTGAGCCTCAGTAACCTATATTCGTGTTTGGTGTTGCATTGCTTTATCTTTTGCATTTGAAAAGAAAAGCCTGACAGGCCTAAACTAGAACATAATATCTGCAGTACTGGTGATGAAATGACTTAACCAGTTTTTGTACAATGTCAAAGATGTCACTAGGAGAGATCACTTCTGACCCCCTTAAATCTACAGGGCTTTACAAACATACGACACTATCTGTTTTGCTCCAGCTTCAGTTCTGTCTGGAACCAGGCTGGCAGCTGCAGCAGTCAGCTGCTTTAGTTTGAATGTGTTGTGTGAAACAAACACCCAGAACACCCAGTCCTCTGCCAGAAGGCAAGGTTAGCAGAAAGCTAGCGGTGTTCTTATCAGCCTACAAACCACATATTGTGTTAAAAACAGGAACAGAACAACAGGATTCCTATCTATGCTTGAAAGTGTGGGAGTTGTTTTTAATATTTTCCAGCTTTGGAAAAGTACAGGTTAAAATGAAACACAACGTTGAAAAACATTTACTCTATTAATATGGAAATTCTGTTCTCCATATAAATAGATTTTTTTTTTTAAATTCTTGATATACAATAAAAAAAAAGTAAGTTATTTTCAGTGGGAATACTTTGCATACAAGATATGAGAAAAAAGACTAGAACAGTTTTCAAAGTTGCAAATATAGTTGTTTTTTTTTTTTCTTATGATTTTCTTGTGAAACAGTCAGCAGGTTGAAATCATAAAAACCCTGACACAAGTCCTGGCATGTATTGGAAGCATATAGATGTTGATTTTATGACATAAAAATGTCCCTCTGAAGTGAAGAAATCATGTAGGAATCCTGGAACATCCCCAGAAGGCATTGCTCACTGTTTTCTTTATACAGTTATTATTAAAGTCATTTTTTTCTCATGCAAAAATTAAGTTGGATGATATATGTATTTATATTCAACAGTTCTGTTAAATGGTAAGTAGCTTGTACTTGTAAAGCACTTTATCAAGTCCAGAGGACCTCAAAGCTCTTCAGACTACATTCAGTCATTCACCATTCACACACACACACACACACACACACACACACACACACACACACACACACACACACACACACACACACACACACAGATGATGGTGAGCTACTGTTAGTAAACACAGCTGCTCTGGGGCAGAGCAAAGGCGAGGCGAGGCTGCCGTGCACCGGGGCCACCGGGCCCTCTAACCACCAGCAGCAGGCAAGGCGGGTGAAGTCTCTTACCCAAGTACACAATGACAGAGGCAATGGGGATCGAACCGGCAACCTCCCGATTGTGGGGCACACCACCAACATCCCAAATGTCCCAAGCCTTCATGTTTGAATAGTTATTCATAATGAATGTGTTAAAGTCCCAGTCCTAATTGAATCATATGTTTCAGCACATAGCAAAGCGGAAGCCAAATTGATATATTTTTTTCCGATATTGTGGTACATTCTGAGCAGATATCTGCAGTAACACTGATGAGCAGATCGACAGCTAAATGTTTTAATATTTTAATAAAACAGTTTCTTATTAAAATGAGGAGCACCACCATAATTTCCACTCTCTTGAGCTCGCCTGAATATAAGCCACACCCACCAACTTAAAAAACATTAAAAATCAATCAGCAGGTGTCCATGTTGTACCATGAAATATTTACAAAGAGCGATTTTCTAAACTGAAATACATACCAGTTAACATACACAAATACATGTAAATAGTTTTTCCAAGCAATGCTTAGAAACACTAGTCCAGTAGCCTACCAGGAAAACTCATTGATCACCATGTTCAGTTTCCTCCTGCATACTCATCCACTAAAGTTGAAATCTCTTTAGGGTTGGAATTGAACAGCCTCAGAATTACTTAATCTACACTCTTCCTCAGTTTCTTTTCAGTCTTGATGTAAACGTCCAGATATTAGCTGTGTCACTGTTGACAGAGTGTTCAAATTGTTAAAAAAAAGTTCAAACTCTCTATAACCCTCACTGTGGTGTTTCCTGAGTGTTGGAAGCTACCTTTATTCTCCATGTTAGTTGACTGAATAAAC
Source organism: Alfaro cultratus (assembly GCA_903066825.1). NCBI lineage: Eukaryota > Metazoa > Chordata > Actinopteri > Cyprinodontiformes > Poeciliidae > Alfaro > Alfaro cultratus. The sequence goes on along the minus strand of CAEFZX010023035.1, from coordinate 3,852 downwards.
ACCTGCTATTATTATAAGTATTAGTTCCAGACGAGACTTCTTTTAAATTATTAAATATTATCAGAACAAAGATTCAAAAATATCAAAAGAATGTTGTAAACTTACTTAAAAAAACAAAAACATTCTATTCTGATGTATTAAAAGATCAAGTAGCTTCTATTTGTAAAACTGATACCAAAGGATAACTTCACAAGGTGCTCAACATTAATCATTTACATTTTTTTTTTGCCAGAGCTATTGTAAAATTAGCACTCCATTCTACTAATATTATGACTTTATTCTGCTAACGAGTTTATTGTTGTATTGTTGACTTTTTTCTCATGTTATTACGACTTTATTCTCATAATCACATTTTTTTTTCATTGCCTTTACCTCATACTCCATACCTGATACAGTTGCTAATGTTTCACTTCAATAATAGTTTTGTTGAGCTGTTCCTTGTCAGTCTTGTTTTAAATCACTGTCTTCTTAGCCTTTACTAATCAAACAGTAGCACAATTTAACATGGTTTCTGTATTTACTGTACATAAAATGCTTTAGTTGGAGGAGCCTTCAGACGAAGCTGCTCTGATCAGGGTTATTGACTTTGCAACATTTTCATAAATGTCAGAACTCATTGGGGTGTGTGCGTGCGTGCGTGCGTGCGTGCGTGTGTTATCTCACTCATTACAATAATCAGTGTCTCCCACAGCTGTCTTGTGCAGGGTGTTATCATACACAACATGTTGGCTTTCCCAGGTAGCCTGCTGGACTTCTCCCCTAATGATTCACCAAGAAGGATGTAGATATCAGGAGTTCCATGTTCCACGTTACAGAGGCGAGTCGTTCTGCTCTGGGAGCCCTGCGTCTCTCAGCAGGGACATTATTTTTCTTGGTGAAGGGCCAGAGAAGGAATCTGTGAACAGGAGGACTCCCCGAGCCAGAGCTGTGACTAGCACTGTCTGGCATGAGAAAAACACAGCAGGTAGAAAGGGATGAGGGGCAGAGGAGGGTGGAGGTGAATGTGTAAATCACGCTTGAATTATCTGACTTTATGACACACATCCCTGTGATATATGGTGGTGCTGCGCCGCTCCGGACAGCCCTCCTTTGAGCTTAGAGCTTTCAGGAGGGGGGGTTGATTTACAGCAGCGATGGTTAACATTGGCATAGAGATTAGGAGTTTAAGAGCCACAGAATCAGGGAGGCGATGATGAGGAAAATTAAACTTCATGAATGTTTCTATTTCCTCCAAAAATCTGTGGGAGAACGAGATGTTTTCATCTCTTTGAGTGGATTTGACAGAATCCTCCCTCTTTTCTGAAACACACAAAATTCTGTGAGCGCTTGTCTTGCAGTAAAAATACTGAAACATTTTATTGGATCTGTAAAAATGCAGTCATTTTTACAGATTTTGTGTAAAGAAACAAAACCATTTTAAGCTTTTCTGTCCAACTGTCAAGTGTGTTTGTGTGATCCCACAGCTTCAGTGAAGATGGGATGGAAGTGATGGAGAGGCTGATATATCTGTTTCGTAAGTTCCATCAATTGAAGATCAGCAATGAGGAGTACGCCTGTATGAAGGCCATCAACTTCCTCAACCAAGGTGATGAAGAGCAGCTGTCTGCCGTGGCTGAGTCCAAACTGTCGTGACCACGTCACGCAACCATAACACTTCTGTCTCTGTCCAGATATCAGAGGACTGTCCAACGTCTCCCAGCTGGAGCAGCTGAACAAGCGCTACTGGTACGTGTGCCAGGACTACACCGAGTACAAGTACCCGCACCAGCCCAAGCGCTTTCCTGAGATCATGATGTGTCTGCCCGAGATCCGCTGCATTGCAGGTAAGGCCTGAGGCAGCCAGAGAGCAACACACAATTCCTCAAACATACTTCTAAATCTGAATTCCAGAGGAAAGGGTCTAACCTAAAACTGCATGCATCTTTTACACAATTATGTTTTTCTATATTTCTTTTTAAAACTGTGACCATGTTGGAACAGTATGACACAGATAATTTGTGAAAAGATGGATCTCCTCCTTCTCCCTGATTACTTCCCTTCTGAAGAAATGCACAGCTCCCAGTCAGAAACAACCAATCAGAGCCAGGAGGAGGGGCTTAGCGCCGTCAATCAATGTCATATACTCAATGTTGTAATGGCAGAGAAACAACGTAAGGCCTTTTTGCACTGCGGGGTCCAGCCTGGCCCAGCCCAGCTCTGTTTGACCCGGTCCCATTGGGCCTGGACGTTTTGCATTGAGCGGGATAGTCACGTAAATCGAATTCTTGCTAAAACAACCAAGGTGATCTCCCCAGCGACCGCAGAACACTTTCCTTCTTGGGTCTCCCGTCCAGCTCCTTTTATATGTGCTTGTCAGCGAGTAAGCTGAGGGAAACATTTACCACAGCTTTACATTTAATGGAAAAAAAAATAAAAAATCTCATCGGAGTATGGTCTCTGAGTTGGACTCGCAGCCAGCTGAACTACCGCTGCAGCTTACAGGATTTCCCCACTTTAGCGACGTCAGATGCGAAAATCCTCTCGTTCACAGCTTTACCGAATTCTGATCTGTTCAATTGGAGAAATGTTATTTACATTTATCATTAAAATATTTGGCGCAAGAGGCGATTGTAATCCCAGTGTAGTTTCTTTTTTCATTTTTCTTTCACTGCGGGAACAAGTAGCATATTTATCTGTTTAATCTGGTTACATAATGTAGATCGTTCGTTCAGCTTGTTTAAAATTATTTTAACCGAAAGAAAATAAAATACAATTTTGATAATATTCTGTCATTATTATCATTTAAAAACTTTTGACACCACATGTGAAAATGACAGACGTTCCTCTGACCCAGAGATCTGGAAGACGACTCGTTTTTGTCCCGTCCCCGCAGCCAATCCACTAATCAACGGCTAACTCCAAACCAGCCCGGTCTGATCGGCCCGATTGGAACCCCAGCTCTTGGGGTTCCAGGGAGTGGGGTGGTACCGGGCTGGAAGTGCTAATCCAAAAATGATTGGCCCTGCTTTGAAGCCAGACTGACCCGGGTCGGTCCGGGTCTGGCTGTGCAGTGCAAAAAGGGTTTTAGAGTTCCTGGAAAACTGTTTATCCATTGTCATTGGTGGCCATGGTGGAAGGCTGTGTTGTAGTGAACCAGGTGCTGCGCAGAAAAGAGCAAGCAGGACAAAGTGATTGACAGCGCTAAGACCCTCCTCCTGGCTCTGGTTGGCTGCTTCTGTCTCAGCGGTGTATTTCTGCAGTTAGTAGTGGGAGAGCTGGAAGAAGGCAGAAGAGCTCCATTTTTTTTCACAAATTGTCTGTTTCATACTATACTGTCACGACATAATAATCAGTTTAACATATATGTACCGTATTTTCCACACTATAAGGCGCACCTAAAGACCTTCACTTTTCTCAAAAGCCGACAGTGCGCCTTATAATCTGGTGAGCCTTATATATGGACCAATATTGAGCCACAACAGGTCTAGCAACTACGGTAAGCAGCCGCCGACTTCATTTTCCCCCGTAGAAGAAGAAGAGCGCGGTGAATACTGGGCTCATTATGAGAATTTGAGGTATATATATTAGGATTCAATAGATGGCAGTAGTGCAACAATAATGGATGCAAGCTGCCGTTAAAATCTAAAGAAGAAGAAGAAGCGCGCGGTGCATGCTGGGATATATAACTGCGTGAAGCCTGCCGTCTCATTTCCATTTGTGTGTCTGTGTAAAGACCCCAAAATGGCTCCTATTAAAAGACACTTAAGACGTAGAGTTTAAACTCAAGGCGAGCAGACACACAGTAGAACACGGGAATAGAGCAGCAGCGAGAGAATTTAACATTAACGAATCAATGGTGCGGAAGTGGAGGAA
>CAEFZX010023030.1:0-29028 GCA_903066825.1 Alfaro cultratus | reverse complement strand
AATGTAACTTAGTTACTTTCCAAATCAAGTAGTCAGTAATCTAACTAAGTTACTTTTTCAAGGAGTAATCAGTAATCTGATTAAAGTTACTTTTTCAAAGTAACTATGCTATCACTGTGCATATATATGCTTCTCCTCCCCTTTATTTTATCTTACTTATTACTGAGGTCAAAAGCACTTCACCACAGAGCAAGACGCTGCACCTGACCTAGATTTCTTGAAAAAAAAATAAAAAAATCTTGAGGTTGATAGGAAATTTTAAGTCTGTCCCACTAGATTCCACTTAGTCATACACCTGTTCAAATGACATTTTCTATATTTTCTGCAGTCTGTACAACAACGACAGTAGAGGGTAAAATCCTTTGCTGGGTTAAGATGGTTGCAGCAGTGAAATAGGAAGGACATAAGGCTGATTTATTCAGATGAAGAGGCCAGAGAGGTAAAGCAAACAGATGCAGCAGAAAGCTGACAGCAGCAGTTCTTATTTGAGGAGAGAGAAGAAGGAAATGAAAGAAGGTAAAAATTAATGTGAGGAACTGGAGCAGCGGCACCTGAACAGCTCAAAGGCCTGACACAACCCAAACAGTCATCAATGATCCAATAACCCGCCAACAAATATCTCTCCACAGTGCTTTCTCCTGCAGATGTGGAAAATTCACGCGGCTGACTGCTAATTCAAATTAAACCGAGAAGATTCGCCCTCTTATTAGCCGTAATGAGACAAAATCCAACGAGTCAAATGCGTCTGCTGAAGGACACGCACTCAGACACACAATGGGCTTTTTTTGGAGATGCTGTGTTCCCTCCACCAGCAGTATGAGCGCCGCAACGCTTCTGGCCTCGAGCCATTTTGAGTCTCCCAGGGCAGAAAAGCTGGTGCACACGTTGAAGACTGAAAAAATGAAAAAGGGGAAAGACAACAAGGAGATGGAAGAATTCAAAAAAGCCCCAAAGAGCTCCGATCTCTGCAGCACTCGGAGCCGCCGCTTCGCCTTCCATGCAGGGGAACTGAGGCGATCCGACAGCCTCACATGTTCATTCTGCTGGAGCAGGACGAAGTGAGAGCTCTGTCCTGTGCTTCTGCCTGAAAACACCGTCCAGTGTAACTTTTTATGAGCTAAATATCTTCTTGTCAGGTGAGAAACGGACCCAAAGCTACACAGCAGTCAGCTTAGATTAGGTAAGGCTGGTAACCTGAAAACTTTATGTCACTGTCATCACAGACACCAGAAATGTATAAATGATTTAAGTGTAACCTGCAAAGATCTACAGCATTCTGATAGTCAACAACCTTACATTTCATGTCCTCTAGTCGCAAAAGAAATAAAAATGTCAACCTTCCTGTGAAAAAACTCGACGTTTTCAAGAATAATGCACTTTTTTTTATGGCAACTTAAGAAGCTTAAATGCTTGGAGTGCTTGACTTGGTTATAGTGTGCTGTTTTGTATAGTGAAATGTAATTTATTGGATAAACTACTGACCCTGTCTGCTGCTGAAAAGACTCACTTAAGATCCAAACTGTCCCTTTTATTTCATAACAGCGCAGAAAACTCTTCCTACCCATTTTTTTAAATTTCTCAGATTGACGAAAGTGATGATCAGAAACATTTTAATGGCTTTTGTCAGTTGCAAGTGCTGCGACATAAAAATGATTTTGTTTTTTTGCATGCACTTTGTAATCTCGTTAACACTTTACTACAGAAACACAGTTCATTAGGTAAAAAGGTACAATGTAATGCTGAAAAACATGATGGTGTTTTGGACAAAGATTTCTAGCGAAAACGGCGATGCATCTGGAAGAAAGTGAATGACAGGATGGAGATTTATCTACATTTACAATTCACGTTCACAAATAAAGGCTCATATCTCAGAGTTAGCATCTCCAGAGGCACATAGACATCGTTACTGCAGCTGCTCCGTAGCTCAAGTCATAAAAATCTGTTGCTTTGAGTCAAATATGTTATGGTTCCTGTAGCTAATCATATCTGTAGCATTCTGTCTCTGAAATGTCAGACTTGCCCTCTGAAGTAACTCTCCAGGATGGACAAAGAGGAAGAAGAGCGTCCTGTCGCCATCGGCGGTAAGTGGATCACGCTTCTATGGACTAAACGATTTGTGTTTGAAATGTTCAAATAAAATCTGAAAGTGAAAAGGTGCATTTCTAAAACCTGAAAGCGAGTATGCTCTCACGTTTCTGACCCAGTGACACACAACACGGCAGCGGCGGCGGCGATGTCTTCTAAGGAACATGCAGTCAGCTGTCAGGGTTTGAGTCACCGTACTGGTTAGACTGGGCCTGTCGGTGTCAGTCCATCACATCACAGGACAAAACGGACAACAGTGCGACCGTTTCAGCCACCTGGATCAGTCAAACTCTTCAGACGCAACATCATCCTTCATGCAGCTGCAGCTGCAGCTCAACGCAGACAGAAGTGAAAACTTCTGAAGGGCTGGACTGAGTCCAGAGGAAGATTCTGTAAAGCGATCCCAATTAGGGATGAAGGAAGCCGAACGAGCCAAGAGCCTCCTCTTAAAACGCGGCCCGGACAAGTGAGGTAACGTGATCGGAATCATCAAGCCGCTAAAAGGATCCAAAACATCTTTATAGCAGAAATCATTACAGTTACTGAGGCTTAAGGAGAAGAAATGAAAGGATTTCTGTTGGTTCTCAGACGTGAGGGTGAACAAGACAAAAACCACAAAGAGAAATCAAGAAAAGGATTTCAGTCAAGATGCAGATTTGGCTGACGGCAGCTTTAAAGTTCAGCCTCTTCCTCTTGTACTTCAAACTGAGGACAACTGAACCGGCTCATGTTGTTTCTCACAGCTGGAAGTTGCTGCTTGTTACTTAATGAGCATCCAGAAGTAGGGAACATTTTACTAAAACCAAACTAGAAGGCATGCCCAAAAATTAGGGATCATGTTGAACACCAAGAGAAATATTGCGATAAACGATAACATTGTTGTTTTAAGACCATAATAGTAGCAACGGCATAAAAATGCAAGAACACATTCTCAAATATCAACAACCTTTAAATGCTAATGAACCTTTAAACACCGGAACAGGAAGACATTTGGAAAATCCAAGATAAATAATAAAAACAACAGAAACAACAAACAAAATAAATTATGGAGTTTCTGTAAGCAAAATTGTCTTTTCAAAAAAAAGAGATGGAGAGTTGAGCCAGACTGAATACCTGCATCTGTCAGTTTTTGGTTAAAAAAAAACAAACAAACAAAAAGAAAAAACAATAGAGAAAAATGATAAATCAAGCAAATGAAAATTATTGAGTTTCTTTTAATTTACCATGCGATTAACTGATTTTTTTGTTTAGTGTGACAGGCCTACCTGTGGTGTAGCATTTTTCTCTACAGCATTGCTGTGATTACTGTCAAAGACTCTGTGTTTTATACCTAAGCTCAGGTAATAGCAAGTGGTCCAAAACAAAAAAATAAAAAAATATGTATATTTTTTTTTTCTGAAGGTTTTTCTTCATGTTGACATGCACACATACTTTAAGGCCTTGTGTGTGTGTCAGAAATTCAGCATCAGAGTGGACACAATCTGCAGGATCAGCAGACAAGCCACACTTCAATTGTTACTTTGAGCTAATGGAGTAGAAAAGGGCTGTGCAAGTGACCAGGGTAGGTTTTACTGCTAAAGCAGTCCATCTTTATCCCTTTACTCTTAAAAAACCCCACTCCTGAATACAAAGTGAAATAAGAAAATAAAAGCCCTGAAGGTTGTAAACAGAAGATAAGGAACGGATACAATCGATACGAGCTCCTCGCTGCAGTGTCTGCATGAGTGTATCTGTGCGCCAAAGCGGTGACAGAGATAAAGCCTCAGCTCTCACAGCCAACACAGACGCAACGTCACAAACGTTGGCAGAGGGCGGATAAATCATCACTCCCCTCTCCGCTGCTGCTGCTGCTGCTGACTCCACACTTTCTACCGGGGACGGAGGCCGGGCATGACAACGAGAGGAGTCATCGTTCCTGAAGAAATCACACCGATGCAGAATGTGATGATGACAGGAGGGAAACCAGATGGGCTGAGGTGGTTAATCCAGCTTGATTGGGGCAAACAGTGCGTGAAATGGACAACGCCAACGGTCTAATGGTGAAGTTGTGTCAGAGGTCAAAGTGTGAGGCGACCCGCCGCATGTGGTCGCTCTCATGGAAGACGGCGACGCTCACATTTCCGCAGACAAACAAACGACACCGACAGAGATCTGAATGTAAACACGACCGGATGTTCACAAGCAGCTGCCAGTAAAAAATAAAATAAAAAAATGCAATGGACACATAAAAATCAGCTGGTTTCTATGGCAACGTCTTCCCTGAAATCCAGTTCAGACTCATTCAAATGCTCGCAGAGGCCGAGCCAGGAAGAAAAGAAAAACAACTGAGCTCTGACAACAGGAAGAAAATCCAGTATTTCCCTCTGAACGGCGTGAAGAAAAAAACAACAAAAGAAAAACAGTCAAAATGTTTTTATGAACACTTCCAGGAGGCGTAATTACCACTTTGCATGGTTTTTTTCTATTGGTTTTTTTTTACTGCATAAAATCGCCCTCAGAGTCTCTGAACAATAAGAGAGTCAAAGCCAAAGTAGTAAAAGATAGTAAAAGAAAACAAAAATAGTTTGTCTTTTGTTACCTTTTTGAGATTTTTAATGGAATTTTTTTCTGATAAAACTCTTATTTTTACTTTTGGATTCTGCGCTGCTGCCTTAGTTCTGCTGGTATGTCAGGAACTTGAACTTATCTCTGCCTAAAATTCTTCAAAATACATCAGATCTGACCTTTCGCCCTCTGGAAAAGCTCTGTTGAAGTAGCTTGAAAAAGCCTGAATTGAATTCTTGGTTTGTCCTGAATCTTCAACATATGAATGTTTTATAATCCTGAAGTGTTGCATTCAAAAGAAGTTTGGATATTTTAACCCAAGTCAGAAATCAGGTGTAAATATTACATTATTATCTCATACTGGATAGTGATTAATGTGTCTGAGGTTTGAAACTGTGTGTCTACAAGGATAGTTTGTTTACATTCCTGGCCTCCATCTTGCTTAGGGAACGTGGTAATGGCTCACTAGCATGATGAAGCTAATTTAAGAACTCTAAAAAGTCCTTAAATAAATGTAACTTTATTTGATTAATACATCTGTGATTGCACACAATACATTTGACTGATAGAATAATTCTTGTTATAAGGAACCTGCAGAACCTTGTTCTGAATGAAGAGAAATAAGTGGAAGCTGTGCTTTTTTAATAAACCACAGTGGGCAACATCACACCCAGTAACATCGATTTGACAGCTGACAAGTTATGATTAATTTTGACAGCTTAAACCGCAGTAAAAAAACAAACAAAAACAAAACCTAAAGTTTATATTTTCTGACAGCTCTTGTCCAATACACAGTTTGTGTTTCCTAATGGGAAATAAACTCCTTCCAGAGAAATGCTTTTTTCCTACTCACAAAATACCAAGATTTATAGTTTCTAAGGGAAAAAGCAGCCATTAATGATATTATTTTAAATATCTCCACTCAAAGATGTTTGATATTTGTATCATTTTTTATAACAACTCAAGGTAACATAGTTACTTTATTGTGCTGCACGAGGCTGGAAAATGCATAACATTGCCCCTTAAATCCAATAAATATTCCATCTATTCAGATTATACAAAAAAGACCAAAAAACTTCTTGAGCTGATCAAAAGATTAGATAAACAAAATATACCTTTTTATGTCTATCTTTAAAAAAAAAAAACTTGCATTTTGTCAGTTTTCCATAGATTCCTCACAATCGTCATTTCACTTTCACCTCTTCTCTAAATGTCTTCACCGTTTTCTCTTCCAGCTGGGTTTGCTCTTGCCTTGCATTTCGAAGCGCTCCTCAGCCTGCTGCTCTTTAACAGCTACAGTGTGGATGCTGCACTAAACGATGCTGAGCATTAGTGATTCATGTGGGAGTTGGGCCTTCCCTGCTTGCTGCATCAGGCGGCCTACGTACAGGAAACCAAATTACACAGGAAGCTGGGATCCTGAGCTCCCAACACGGAACGGGGCAGAAACATGGATCCCTGGAGTCGCCGTGTTTTCCACGCTGTTTGACAGCAGAAATGAAAGAGAGGGGGAGGCGGGTTGGAGGGAGTGTGGACTCATCTATCTGCCCCAACAAAGGCTTGGCTCTTATTAAAGTCCAACTACCCTCCCAAACCCTTCCTGAGGCTGGGTTTCAACCCCTCCATCGGCTCACCTGCACCGTCTAGCACAGGCTACACTTCATCTCTGTCCAACTGAGTTTCACCTTCTCTACTTTTCCTAAAACGCTCCCTCCCTTTCATAGTTCACCTAGTTTCTCTTTCATTCTTTCCCATCGGGCTGGTAAAGGTTTGAACGAGCTCCACCTTAAAAGCAGTGGATTGGATGCTCTGTGCTGATTGATAGACTGGAAAGATTAGAGTGTTTTGGTACTGAGGTAATCTGCTTCAGATCTGCTTCAGAACACCTGGATTAAGTCGCGTTATTAAAGAAATCCAAATAAGCAAAGATCATCAGTGGGGTTCCTCAAGGCTCTACTTTCAGGCCATTCTCGTTTATCATTGATATTGTAGCACTACAATATCATTTACAACACACGTGCTGATGAAATACGGCTCTATGTCGCCGTGTCCCTGCATGACCACTGTCCCTTACTGTCACTGAGTTAAGTGTGTTTTTAATACCAATAAATGAATGGATCAGAATTTCCTCAAAACTTATGCAGACAAAACAAAAGTCACAGCTTTTGGTGTCGAAATCCAAGATTAGAAGTCAGCACTCAAATAGACGCTTAATAAGATAAAGCGAGGAATCCGAGTCACCATCTTTTAAAACATTGGTGAAATGAAGATTTTCCTGTCAAAACCAGACACAGAAAAACTGGTTCATGCATCTGTCTTCACTAGTCTTTGTAAAACAAACAAACAAACAAACAATCATGCAGCTGTAGCTCATCCAAAATGCTGCTGCCAGAGTCCTGACCAACAAAAAAAAGAGCCATATTACATCAATCCTGAAATCACTGAACTGGGTCCGTTTAGGGATAAACTCTCCTTCTCTATATTATATTTTCTTAATTTCCTTCTAATTTCTTTCATTCTTTTTATGTTTTCAATTTTAGTTTTTCTTCCTCTTTTCACACATTTATTTATTTATGCTTTCCTTCTTTATCTCTTAGCATTTCTTCAACTCATGTTTTGCTCTTTATCTGTTGTAATGTGTCTAAAATCACACATTGAGGTTTTAAACTCTGTAGCATTTCTACCTATGTCACTTCATTTCTAAGCATCTTCTAGATGGGATGAACTTTGGTCAGCACACCAAGGCTTTGCTCAAAGCTGTCAGCAATCCTCTATCATTTCTCTCTTTCGATGCCCGATTTGTTGCTCGTCACATGAGCTTCAGTTCACTCTTTAATATTTAAACCAAAGCTGTGGACTGCATCTGACTGTGTGTGACAACGCAGTGATCTCTCTGTGTGTTTGTGATCTGTTAAAAGGTCAAAACACAAAGAGAAGCAGCGGTGCGATCAGTTCCCTCTGACCTCCCATCATAGAAAAAACACAAAGGGCACTCCTTTGTTTGTACTCTTCTTTTCTTCCCATCCTAAAATAGCTTTTCTCCTAGGATGATGGGATTTTATGGTATGAACGCATGCAAGTGGGTTTGTTCCTGTGCTTTTGTTCTGTGAGATTAGGAGTGGTCAATAATTCAAAACAAACTCCTAAGATTGAAAAAAGATTTTATACGGTTATTACTTCTTATTGAAGCCAAAATTGCAAAAATGTGTTTGGAAAAAGGGAGTCTTGGTAGTTTGTTGGTTTTCGAATGCAGGTGTGCTCAACACATCGCCGACATGGAAAGACATCAGGAACGGACTTGTAGAAGCAACTAGTGCTGCTCATCAGCCTTTGCCAGGAGCGATGTAGTTCTGATAGCTCATTTCAAAGCTATCAGAACTACATCGCTCCATACAGAGGATCATTATTCACAGATTTATTTATTTACCGTTTACGTCTTGTAAGCTTAGTGCAGAATGTCCATGTTTCTCTTCCCCTAGCATGTTCAATCTGCCCCACAAAGCACCTTTCACTCACTCAGTTCATGTAGCGACCAAGATAATAACATCCGTGAAAAACTTTATTTATGCTTTATGACATTTTACCATATATTCAAATATTAACCACTTTCGCAAGTTATGAATGAAATAAATGTTGGAACAAAATTAACCGCTTTTCCAACAGCTGCACAAACTGGGTCATGGAAATGAAGCGATGTGGGAAAGAAGAGAGGTCAGAAGTTCTTCACCGAGTCAACCAGAAAACAACTGCTCAGTTCACTGGCTGAAGGATTTTGAATCATGGGATGTTTGGTTTTTCCACAAACAGCTTCACCAGTTTGGCCTCATCTCTGTGAAGCAATTTGAATAGATTTAGAATCAGGTAAAGGCCAGATCAGTTTTAATATTAAAATCCTTTAATTGTAAGAGAGTGTTTTGTTTTTCTCATTACCATATAAAACACTTTAGAACAGTGATTATTGTAAATGTCTGTGCATTTTTAAACATCTATAATTTGTCACGGATCAGTCTGATATTTAAACTCTAATGGCTCAGGACTTTACCTGTGAAGGAACTCAAGTTTCAATAAAGGAAATCTACTGTAAACGGCCTAAATAATCAGCAATAATGCAGGTAATTGTCCCTAAAATTCCCAAGAAAATTGGGATGGATCACCTTTTGAATCCCTGTTAGTGTTTCTGTAACATCATCCCATTTGTCACAGCGGGAGGCAGCTCATGCAAACGCTTTTCTATATCTGGTAATATGCAGCAAGCAGCTTCACTGAGCAGAGTAATTGTCAAGATGTCATCTAGAGAATATCATTCAGTGTGTGTGTTTGCAGAGAAAACTTGACATTTATCACGTCCGTGTAGCTGCAGCAGCAACACACACACGCATACACAAAAGGGGGATTGTGGTTTGTGTGTCACTGCAGCGAAGCGTGAAAACATAACAAGAGCTCGTGTAGGTGCAGCACCATTAAGTGTGCGAGTGTAGATTGCATTAAAGTGGAAGAACAGGGGAAAAGCCTAATGACGGCGTGTAACGCAGACCGGAGGAAAATATGCAAGACGGTGCACCTGAGTAAACCTGGCAGAACGAAGCAGAAAGCCGTCCTGCTGTTTGAGGTTTTATCTGGATGAATCATCTCAGCTGCTGAGCCTTAATGACTTGGAAAACACAAACCATCACAGATCAGACAGTGGAGCTGGCTACGCTTCACTCTCTGCTCTGACCCTCCTCTCCATCGCCCCTCTTCTCCCTGTTCTGACCCCCTCAGACTCTGAGTGCAGCTGAATCTTTACAGTCAGCTGGATCAGAATAAGTCTCTCCGTTGCTGCCGGCTCTCACCGCACACGCTCAGATACATCACATCTCAGATGTCAAGCGAGAGAGACGTTGCGCAACACTCTTCACGCACTCTTCGTCGTCATTAGCAGGGCTATAATGTAAAGCATCGTGTAGCACTAGAGATAGTGCCGCTCAGAGGTTGCAGCCATGGTTTAAAACAAAAAGAACGGCTGCTGATTATTAGAGTGAAGCCATTAATGAGGACATCCAGATAATTAGAACCAGTACCTCTATAGCTCATGGTGTAGCGCTTATGACCTCTGACTTTAATCTCACAGTTCAGTCAACAGTAAAAAGCATTTCATCCCTTAATGAAATTATCTTACAAGCAATAGGAGTGGCCGATATATACTTAGAATTTTATCGCAATATTTTGTGGTACTATTCTGATAACGATAACAATTACAAACTATTTATCGCTTCTTCTTTAGATAACTGTATGGCTGCGACTGCCTGGTGCCACAAACACAAATACAGCTCTTGGAAAGCTTTCCCATTTGAAATAAGCTTCTTCTGGACACTTCTTGCTTAAAGAAGTGTGATTTGTATCACTAAGTTTCACACAGTAACTTCATTTAATTATGTTTTCCAATTTACTGATACTTATGGATGCTCTAGTAACACAAACAATGGAGAGAATATTCGGCAGATTCTTTTTTTGTTTTGTTTTTATCATTACTTAAATTTAGTGAGATAATGATAATTCAAAATTCCTATCATGATAAGATTTTTTTCAAGATAATTGTTAATATGATAAAAGCGAACCACTGCAAGCATCTCTTGAAAATCATTAGACTTTTGTATGAGTGGTAGGCTGGTCAACAGACTAACATGAACTCGATTGTTCATAAGCTGTATTCCACCTCTGGTGTCTTTCACAAGAAAAGTGTCTCCAACTTTTTACTTTGCATGAAATGTGACAAACATTGGCCACTTTTTAAATCCAAGCTTATTTCCAAGGAAACTGATGGAATATCAAAAACCACAATAAAATGTAAAACAAAAAAAATCTTGGAGTTTTCTTTCTAGGTCTTGAAAATGTTTCACAAAAAGTCTTAGTCCAAACTTTTTGAGAAATGTCTTTCTTAGCACAAAATTTGGAACTGTTTTCCAATGTTTAGTTAAAGTTTAAAACATGTGGTCAAGATGGACGTTTACACTAATTAACTTCATCTAAAGGCATACATCAAATACCTTGCTAATTTTGATTTCTTATGTTTCTCAAGAATTATGAGTGGGTTTCACAATAACCACAAACAGATTTGAAGATTATTTCTTTCAGAATATAACTAAATTAAACTTTTTAGGTGATTGTATATTTCTCCACACAGCTCAGACCTCACTAACCCATCAATTTTTGACTCAGCTGAACCACAGATTTCTACTTCATAATGTAGAAATCCATAATATCCTGGCTTGCCAGCAATCTACTCAGAAGAGACAAAAGCAAAGATGAAACTTTAAAGTAATTCATCATCACAATTTAGATTATGTTTTGGAGAATATCTAATAAATAGAAGAGACTTGGAGGCATGAATTTATCTAACAACAGGGAAAAAATGGGTTTATATAAATACAAAGTTCAGTTTTAAATAATATTATAATTCAGTTTACAAGACTATGATCTTCTGCTTGACTCAGAACTTTACTATAGAAGTTGAACACTGAACTTGAAATGTGTCACGCAGCGATTCAAGGTCTCATAATGTAAAGCAGCAAAGCAGCAGTTTTAATGAATAGTTTTGCTATGTCTTTTCAGTAACAGTTTTTTACGCCAAATATACAATTTAAACATCAAATTAAAAAGAAAGAGGCCACAGAGTTGAATTCACTTCATAGAAACCAGCTGAAAGGAAAAGCTGTTGATGTTCCTTTAATGCTTTTCAGTGTCTTTACCATTGAGAGCACGCTGCATCTCAGTGCGATGAGCTGGATGTTCAGAACTCTTCAGAAAGCAAAAAAAAGATAGCTGAGAGAAAAATCCGCGGCTGCCCTCTGCCATCGCTGCTAGATGTGGCCGACACTCGTTAGATGTGCACATTGAAAACATTCTCTGAGTATTGTCTCACCCTCAACACGACCTTCTTCACCTTCCACCCTCTGCTAAGTGCTGCAGGTCACCAAACTCCTTCACCACAGACGAGAGAAAGCAGTTTCTGCTTCTGAGCCATTAGACTGAACAGGAAGAACTCTGTTCTTTCTCTCTCTTTTTTTTAACACTGAATTTCTTCTCTTATTTTTTTAAAAGCACATTTATACTACTTATAGATGAAACAAGATGCTTGCACCATGCAAAAAGAAAAAAAAAATGTTCTCATGGCCTTGGCAATTTTCTGATTTAGGCCAGTGAGAATTTCATGTCATAAATACAAAAATAGTGAAAAGTATTTGTTGGGAAGCATGGAGACGTGGGATGACTCCTGAACAATGTCGTTGTTTGGCTGCTACCATGTGAGTGTGTCTTCTGCGGTAGCCATTTTGTATTACAGCTAAAGAGGAAGCAATGCCACAATTTTACAGGAAGTGAGGTGTTAAAAGCAGGAGTTTCATTGGTTGATAATGTGTAGAAAGCCAAAGTATTAAAGTGAATCATAAAATGGCTTGTGTATATGTAAGCATCTTTACTTTATATTTCATTACTAAAATAACTGTGAATGTTGTTCTTATTTACGAAAAAGTTAAGCTGTTCAGTTTTTTCCGCTGATGTGATTGGCCGATTTGAATTGAGAAGGCGGGGTCTGAAAGTAGGCGGACCGCTGGATGTAGGAGAGGCATGGATGGGTCGCCATTTTGAAACCTGCTGTTTTGTACAATGACTGGAAGACAAACCAACTTCTTTTGCTGATCAGTCAAGTCTTATATACATGCATTTCTTAATATTTGGTTTAATTGCCATTTAAACTGCATGACTTCATTTTACAACTGTCTCACAAAAGTTTACTTGAATTTTGGCTCATTCTTCTTGACTACACTGGTGTAACTGGTTTCTATAGAATTAGGATCTGGTTTTTGAGTCTTCAAAAACACAAAAGTACTGGTTCATAACCCACTTATCACTAATTTACCAGCTGGCTTTAAGTCACTGTCCATTTGGAAAACCAATTTGTGTCAAACCTTTAACTTCTAGGCTCATGTCTTGATATGTTGCCTCAATATTTCCACATATTGAAGCGCACCAGTTCCTCCTGTCGCAAAGTCTCCACAACATGATGCTTTAAATTCCTGGTAACATGTGTTAAGGCTTACAAGCTTCCCTGACTTTACTCCAAATGTAATGATGGTCATTAAACTTCAGGTTTACTAAACACAAGATGATAACAAGAGGTCTTTGTCTCTGACTTCTTCATCACTAAATGGTCTTTAACTTTTGTTCTGGAGTAGATTCACATATTTCTCACCAAAACTCCTTTGAGCAGAAGCTATCTCCTTCCTCGACATGCCCATGTTTTTTATATTTCTGTATGATTGTTTGAAACAAGAAAACAACGACAAAAAAAACCTCTCAGCACTTATAAGAAGAACATAGAAAAGAGGCGCTATTTCATCGTGTCTCCGTTGCATTTTCAATAAAACTTTTATTTGAATTCGAATAACAAAAATTTGATCACCTTGTGAGAAAGCGGTCTAATTAGGCTCCACATTAGGTTTAACCAAAGGCGATTGAAAACGTGAAGGATAATCGGCGGCCAGATGATGCTAAACCCGTCTGCAGAATGACCCTTGATGAAAAGGAAAACCCAATTAGCTTCCATTCGCTGCCGGTCGTTACAATCATTATCACAGACATTAAAAGACGTGCGCACAGCATCCTGTGCGGCTGCGCTACTCCTGAGCGTCGCGCATGACAGCAGCTTTTAACTAATGGAGTGTTTTCTCTCCAAACGGAGCGCAGAGTCAGAGCGCGAGGAGCGGCTCTTCACAGCTCGCGCCGTCCTTCCTAACCGCTAATGAGAGACGCTGGCCACGTTTCTGAGACACTTCCACCTTGATTATGCGCGATCACAGGGCGCGGCGGACGCCATCTGAAGTGGCGCCCCCCTCCTGCGCTGCGCCCGCTTCGATCCCCGGTTGCCATGGCGACTCTTTTTAGTATATGAGCCTGCCTGGTTTCAGTGTGTGGCTACGTGTGAGGTGGCTTTATGCCTGAGGACATTGTGTCTGAAGAGCTTTCAGCTTAAAAAAAAAAAGAAAAAAGAAAGAGTTCATGATTTTAGTTCTTGCTGTTCGGAACAGGGATGAAAACATGATGGACCGGCGGCTTTCTGCAGCTGGGATCTGGTGACATGATCATGAACAGGGAAATGGGTGCATGCTGTGGCTAATGGATGAGGTAAATGTCTGCTCCATGCAGCACAAAATCTACCGAAAATAGCTTCCTTTTATGTTCACATGAAGACTTCATGGTTCTCTCTTACATAACCAGTGCCTGAACTGGGACAGCCTTCACTGCTGGGCGTAATTCCTGCAGACACCAGTGGCTGTCGGATGGGGGGAGGTTTCGGTGTTTTAATCAGGGCATGCATGTTTTAGGATAAACATTGATTGAGGAAAGTCATTTGTTAGTTTTATCCAAAAGCAAATAAACATGATTTTTTTAAATTTAATCTCTTCCCATTGAGATTTTAGATCACATTTCACAAGAGACCCATTTTGATAAAAATGAATAAATTAATTACGTAAAGGTTTGCTTAGGAAAAAAGATTGCAGAAAAAAAACTTATTTAAAGACAGATTCTGTTTCAAGTTTTGAACTACAGCTCAGCACTGCATGCAAAAATGTAAAGGTTTGCATTAATTTCTGATTGTTTTGATTCTGTTGTTGCACATTTCTGCATGGATCTGATCGATTGCCTTTACTTTTGATTATTTTGCCCGTCTGGGCTGCACCTCCTGCTCTCCTTTGTCACTTCTTAATTGTTTGTGACTTTGAGAGCTACTTCTAGGGTTGTTTTTTCTTTTCCTTCTGTCCTTTCAGCAGGCTCAGATGTTTTTGTTGCTGCTTTTTTATTCTTGTTTTTTAGTGTTTTTTTCTGAATTTCACTTATTCTTTTTCTGCATTTTGTTTTTTTTTTTAAATATAGTTTTTCCATATTTAGTTTATGCATTTTTCCCAACACAGCCAAGCTTTCTCTGTTGCATCTCTTTCTGGTGTTTTATATCTAATTGTTTTGTCTCTTATTGTTTCTTTTCCTCCTGCACCTTTTGGGTTTTCTATTTTTTAGATGTAATTTCATGTGTCTTTAGAAGAAGAGTTCTCAAAACTCAAAGCTTCTTGAGTGTGTGTTACTTTTTCTGTTTATATTTATTCTGAAAATGACAGCCGTGCTCTTCTCGACTGTAACCTTGTGCCCTTTTTCAACATTTAGTCCTCTTTATAACACTTATTATCTTTCTTGCATGAGTTTGGGTTTAATTTCTCTCCCCCATTTTCAGTCTTTCTGTTCTCATTTAAGTTTAAATCTTGCATGAAAATCGACTTCGGTTTACATGGTGTGAAGAACCTGCTGGTTCATTTATTTCCTCTAATTTTGTCCTTGGCCTTAATTGCAAGTTTCTGAAGACAGGTTTTAATGTAGTACAGGAACTTCAATCTGATGCAATATTAAAAAATAATAATTGGAATGATAATAATGGTGTTTGAAGGGTGTGTCAGGAACGCAGTGCACTCGTCGCTGAATGCCTGTTTTGAGAAAGCATAAAAACTCTAGAATTAAAATGAAACCCTATGGATTCAAAATGAGATGTCAATATGATTTACGTATTTAGAATAAGTACTTCAGGCAACATTGTCATTTAATCTCTAAATATGGGGGTATATTGAGGTTGTGTATGGGGGTTGAGGAATATGCGTCATGTAAATAAAACTAAGATGTGTGTCGACGAATGGCCGCAGCTCCATCAGCATCTGACTCGACTCACTGGTTGACCCCACCAGCGTTCTGAATATTGAAAGAGTTCATATGATCAAGAGCAAGAAAGGGCAATCTTCTGAGACCAGAAACTGGAGCAAACATTCCCAGACAACGTGAAAACACTCTCACACGCCAACGACCCAGATGACCACTTTTAGAGAAATTCATTCTTGCTCACACAACACGCAAGCCCGGTGACGGCAGCGCAGCAACAGTTGTGGGGTTTGTAGAGAATGCGGAAGGGAAAAAAACCAACGAAACAGCTTCATCATCACCCGTCACTCATGGCAACATGCAGCAGCTGCTGCTGGTGCAGCGGCTTCACGTGCAGCATCCGCACCTCACGTGGGAACTACAATGGAGCACTTTAAAAAGAAATCCGTTATCCTCTCGCTCAGGCCTTGATTGCTCAAAGTGGTCTTTAATGGTGTGAGAAGCGTTGCCATGGGGACGGGCTGATGGAGGATGGGGATGTGTTATTTTCTGCCGATGCGCGCGTCGGTTTTGTGAGGGTGTGTGGGCGGTCAGCGGGGTCAGCCGCCACGCAGAGCGAACATGCGACAGCGTGGAAATCTTCAGGTGCAATAAAGCGGTAGGAGTCCGTGTTGTTCCGTGGGTTTTATAAAAAGCAGTTGAAAGCTTTTTTAACCTCTCTGATGATTACTTGAAGGCGGGCGACGTCAGAATTTTTTATTTATATATATTTTTAGAGGTTTTGTAAACAAACCCTAACATTTTACTTCAGCACATCTACAACTACTTGATTACTCAACAGCTTATCCCAGCCTAAAATCTTAATGTTGGTTAAAATAGACATAATTCAGTTTTATGACATTATACAGAGGTGATTTTACAATAACTGCCTCAATACAAAGACCGGAGCTATAAACATTTTGGATAATAGCCTCAGGTATTTTAAACAAAGTCAGCTGCAGGTTTTTTCAGAAATTAAGTTGATGACCTTCAGCACTAAAACACACCAGAGATGTTTTACTCTCTGACTTTCAGGGATTACAACCGAGACCACTCTTACTGATCTCTTTGTTGTAGATTTTAAATAATACAGCCACTCTTCAAAGTGAGAAAGACAAGAAACCATGCTATTTTAATAACCCAGAGGTGTGTTGATCTCCAGAATTTGAAAATACTCGGCTGCATGAATCCTGTTTGGATGTTTATATCATCTGAAAGAGACTAAAAATAGAGGGGTGTTTGGACAATGAAAACTCCAGTTTAAAGCTGACGCCTCCAAAGTAATTGACTTCTTTCCAGAGATTGTTTGTCCTTGTTTCATCTGGTATCATGTATTGTCCAACTCCGGTCCTCAAGGGTCAGTTTTATAGCAGTCTATACTCCAACACCGCTGACTCTGAAACTAATCAATCAAAGTCATTAAATTTTGTCCTGCAGGAAGAGGCTCCTTCTGTGGTTTATCATTTCAAGGCAAAGAGGCAGAGAACCACCATCCTAACTGAACTGGGGCAGTTTTCTCTT
Source organism: Alfaro cultratus (assembly GCA_903066825.1). Taxonomy (NCBI): domain Eukaryota; kingdom Metazoa; phylum Chordata; class Actinopteri; order Cyprinodontiformes; family Poeciliidae; genus Alfaro; species Alfaro cultratus. The sequence goes on along the minus strand of CAEFZX010023030.1, from coordinate 12,162 downwards.
ATTATTAAAATGATATCTTATGAGACTATGACTGCCAGGGTTGAAGTGATGCTTTGTGTTGTTAAAAATGTTAACTTGAAGAGTCACAGTAGAAAAGGTGTTGGTGCAGAAGGATATCTGCAGATGCTTTAGCCTTTTGTTTTACCTCTTAGCCAATAACATGTGGCACTGTGCTGTGAGGAAACTGAGGAGGACAGCAGGTGATGTGCTGAGCTCATCTTTTTCCACCTCGTATGAAACTATTATTTAATATTTTATTTGATATTGAAATGTTTAAAGGTAAGCACGTAAAGTCGACTTTTTTGAGCTTTGCACCATGCTACGTTATTCCCTCATCAAAGACAGACCTGGAGTGTTGCTTTGATTCGTTTATGCATGTTTGAGAAATCCTTTACTCTCCCTTCTGGTAACATCCCACCCCCACAACTCTGCATTCAGCTCCTCTAGACTAGTGGTAGGGAATCGCTGGTAAAAATGCAAGAGGAATGACATGCTGAAGGCGGACTGTCTGAAAGAGCAGGAGCTTCTTAAAGAGACAGAGGCCAAAATTCAAGTCGTCAAATTGTGAAGTCAGATTTCTTTGAAGTTATGTTTGATATATGCACTGTTTTTTATAGTAACTGAAGGTAACAGTCGCTTGATTGTGCTATAAAATGCCACTATGTGCCTGGAAAATACATAAGACCGGCTCTTTAATTTTTCATAATGTGGGCATTTTCATGGGCACAAAAATGCCCCAAAATGTGGGCATTTTTTATTAAATGTCTGCATTTAATAAAAAAAAATGTGGGCATGTTTTATTAATATGCCCACATTTTTATGTGGTCATAGAACCAAACTCTAAAGAGAGTTTGGTTCTGAGCAAATGGCCTCATGTGTGCAATGTTCAGGACGCTGCGGACTAGTACAGTAAATTGCTGCACAAGTTATGCACATCTTCAAGAGCTATGGTGAACCACAAGTAATTAGCTGGACATTTACTTTAGATTTCAGGGTAGATGAGGATTGTTTTACCAGAAGAGCGAATACTCGGAAGAAGCTCAAGCTTAATGAAAACAGTTTTACTTTGCGACCCGTTTCCTGAGACGATTTGCTCTGTTCTTCATTCTGTTTGTGTTGTTATGCTGCTGCACCCTGAAATCTGATGAATCCCACAGAGTCAGACCCTCTCTAGTCTGATGTAATACTGTTCACACTGAGATAGCTTCTAGACGACTCATGTAGAGATGGAAGGCAGGCAATAAGAAACATTTAAAAAAAACGACCACACACACACACCATAGCGATAGGAAAAGTTCAGGATGTGTAGGATTACAGAGGATCAACATCGCTATGAATCGACTGGATCTGCAGACGTTCTGCCCTTCAGAGCTGAACTCTACTCGTCCTGCGATCGGCAGACTAAGCAGAGCGAAGACGGTAAGTGGACGCCTCGCAAAGCGCATTTTACTTCCCAGCAGATCAATTTGTCATTAATGCCTCAGCCGAGAGGCCAAACAGGGCCCAGGAAATGAGGTTCCTTCTGCAGTTCTCTCATAATTACAGATACAGTCAAAGCAATCAAAGAAACCAAAGCCTGATGGATGTTATCAGGAGGAAAATTACGTTTTTTTTAAGGATCTCTGCTTTGTTTTATAAAGAAATGGCTATGGATAAATAAAATCACAAAGAGCTGTGACGTAAAGTGCAGCTGTACTGACAGCATTCATTATGAAGAAGATTATAACAGAAGATCCTCATCATCTGGATTCTTATTTAAACATCAGAGTTCAAAAATGCTTGTACACACCACACTTTTCTAATAAATTTGGGCAAAGCACACCCCAGTTTCACCTTCTACTCCACTGTAATGGGACTGCTTTGTCTTAGTCCATCACATAAAATCCCAATAAAACAAATTGAAGCCCCTTGTAACATGATAAAGTGTGAATAAATTGTATCACACATTTGCACAATGACACCAAGCATCCTGCCAACAGTTTCACATCCCTCAGTCGGGGGCAGTTCCCGACAAACGAGATGCAAAAAATATCCCAGCAACAGTCAGGCTGAAAAATATAAATCCGTTGCAAAAATGAAGGCCAAAATTTAGATCTTTAAGTTAAATTATGAGGAGGGAATTTTAGTTTTTCTCCTTGTGAAGATGAAAAAAAGTGATGCTCTTCAGTTTTGATGCAGGTAATGTTTCTTCATTATTTCTGTAATGAAGAAACAGAAATAATAATTCAGGTTCTTCCGTGTTTGTGGCGAACGTAGGGAAGCTGATCAGAGTCGGTCTTCATCAACACCGGCCTGTTGTAAAGTGATAACCATAAGACGCCGAGTTAGAAAACAACAACAGCTTGTAGCATTCAAACGGGAGCTCCTTCTGGCATCGACAAGTGAATTCCTCTAAGTGCGTTTACGCAGCTGAAACTGGAGCAAGCGGCGATCCGATCCAGATACACATGACATCCAAGAGCGGATTTAGATGTGACTGAGATCTGATTGAAAATTGATGCTTCCTGACATGAAGGAAGACGTGTTTTTATAACGCATGTGAGGAAAGGATGCATTGTAAGCGTCCTGCTGCCGACAACAGGACACGGCTAGATGATGAAAAGTAGTCTGATGCACATTTGAGACATTCCAATTACTCCCTCCACAGCTGATTGGAAAACAGAGCTAACTTCAAAAGAACTAACCCTTTTCATAAACAGTTGGGTGAACCATGAGTTCCTAACATCCTGCAATTGGTGCGCAAAAGAAAAGAAACGCTTTTCAACAGGAAAAATAAAAAATAAACTCGTCAGAGCAGCAGTTTTCCTCCACAGATTGTTGACGTGTTTTTACAGCAGCAACACACCCCGAACTCTCCCACCGCCTCTCACTCTGCGTACTCCCATCCCCGCTCTCCTCAAGGAATAAAACTCTCATTAGAGCTGCCATGTATTTAGTCAACATCACAACAATGTGTGTGATCAAGCATGACTTCCAGTGAGAGATCTAACAGGCCTCAACAGGAGATGCAGAGACGGATAAGCAGGCCTGGGGACGGAGCGGAGATCTGAGCAGGTGACGGCTGTCGGACCCCATCATCTGTCCCATTAGTCAAGCCCACAACAGGCCAAGATGGAGGCTGAGGGATAATATAATGCCCTCCACAGGGATTCTGCAGCAAGAAATAATCTGTGTTTAAAAAAATCCGCAGAATGATTCGGAGTAAAAAAAAAACAAAGCAAAAGGCAAACTCCCGCAGTTCATGAAAATCATCATCATTAGAATTAATTCAGCTTTACTGGTGCATCCGCTCTGGTTTGAAACTGCAGGCGGGATTATCTGCAATGTTTGCATGGCCTGGAGAAGTGTTGGGACGTTTAATCGCTTTTCTAACATCTCCTGGGCTCAAAGCAAAAACCACAACAAACAAAAATATGCATCAATACAAACTTGTGTTTAACGCTCTGGGTCTCTTGTTTCTCTTTGTAGCAAACTATCTCCATAAATATTGGAGACACATAATAACAAAGCCAAAATCTCACGTGATTTAATTCTGTTACGGTCTAAAACATTTTACACTAAAGAATTTTGTTTTATCTCGTTCTGATCCAGGAGGGCCTTCGCGCCGTCAATCATGCCTGTGTGTACGCCGTTTTCCTGGAACTGTGAGTTGTTTCTCTGCCATTAGCACATCTAACAGCACATGTACGAGGTTGATTAACAGCGATAAGACCCACCTCCTAGCTCTGATTGATTGTTTTTGACCTAGAATGGTGTATTTTTTTTGCAGAATCTTTTCACAGATTATCCGGCTTTCATTAAACTGTCACGACATGATGACAGTTTTAACAAGTACAAACTGCCAGTATGTAACTTTTAAAAACATTTTTTTTATAAAAGTTACATACTGTAGCTTTAAGAGGTCCTTTACTGGAACTAAGAGGCATGAGTCTAAGTCTTAGTGAACAGTCCCACACCATAATCTGAATTCAGTCAGGTAATTCCCACTGAGTTATCAGACAGAAAGCCATGATTTGTCTCCACTGCTCCAGCAGTGGCGTCTGATTTGAGATATCATTGTACACAGAGATAACCTTCCTGTTGCCTCATGGGTAACGTGGTTCCAGTCCTGCCCTCTGACCTCCCACTGTGGTCAGACAAAGTGGTGTTTAACAGGCGATTCCGGCTTGGTGAAATCCTCACAAAACCTTCGTGCAGCACGATATCTTCAATTAACACTGACACATACGCCATGTCCCACCCACTCCCTTCGTTTCATTTACAGTCGGACCGTCTGCCATGGAGCACCTCTGCAGGCCGCTGATTCCTCCCTGCAGCTGTGTCACAGGTGACTCTGTCCTCCATGCGGCAAAGCAAACAACAGAACATCTCTCCTTCAGCATCAATAAAGAATCATCCTCATAATTATTTCATCAGGTGTGCCTCTGAGTCTCTCCTTTTTCTCCTCACTCTGGATTCAGACGTGCAGAGTCTGACTCCAGAGGGGTGAATTAATGAGTTTGTGTTCTGGTCCCGTTTGTTACCACATCATAATGTAGCACAGAAAGCTAATAGCTAAACAATACACAACAGAGTTTTGCTTCTGATTAGTCGTGACGTTATTGCCTCCGCCCACCAGGACACAACAGTGCAGTTTGGTTTTTAGCCGAAGATTATGGATTGATTTGCATAAAAGCAACCTAGTAGAAGGATTACCACCCTACTTGAGTGGTATTTAAAACACTCTCCATCTATAAACTGTTTCTCTGTCGATGAGAGAATACTCCAACTACTGCAGAACATTTTCACCTTCTAAAATGTTCCAGTTTCCAGTGACTTTCCCACCAATTTCCTTTTAATCTGGAATCCATCTTCGGAAGACAAATAAAGCCTCTGATACAGAACAGAAGGTTAAGATCAGCTGCAGCTCAAAAGCTGTTAAACAGTTTGAGTGTTTTCACAGCTGAGTTAATTGGTTTATTTAACACCACATTTGGTTCATTTTCTCCCTTTGTGAGGTTAGCTTCGGTAGATGTAAAAACTTCAAGCGCGCCGTTGTGTGACTGTAATTTGACCTCAATTTGACACATCTCCAATGTTTTCTGCTGCAAGTTTGAGCCAAACGCCCTCCCGTAGTCGGGTTCGCCTTGCTTTGCTGGATGACGTAAAGTACAAAGTAAGTAGGTGCGCATCTCTTTCACAAAGGCTTTCAAGACATCTCAAAATCATTTGGTATGATACAGTATTGTCATAGTTCAACTCGACATGCTCAGTTTGGTTCTCCCACCTCGACCACATCTGACCGACAAACAGACTTCAACGTTCTCATGCGGTTTGTGGCGAAAAGGTTTCGGTTCACTTAGAGTTTCCTCTGTGTCAAAAGAAACCAAACCACCGGAAAAAGGTCAATGTTGACAAACTCATCCAGTGGTTAGGACCAAGGTGAACAAACCATAGGCGTGAAAGCTCTCATTTCGTTTTCTCTCTTGTCTTGGTGTAAAAACACACTGCAGTAGGTGCCGCATGGAGGGAAGATATTTGCAATTGGAAAAGGAAAAAGAAAAGTTTGAATTGTTTGATATTAATTAAATTAATAATGAAATCAAAAGCTAAACGAACCTGGCCTGGATTCGTCTTAATCAGATTGTTTCAGTTTTCAGTACTTTCAGTGTTCATTAGTATGTGACACAAGCAAATAAAAAGGAAAATGTACTTTCTAAACTCGTCATCCTGACTCATCTGAGATGTTGGAGTCCTTGTGAGTGCAGAGACAGAGTGCATGTCATTCATATAAGACATCACCACTCTCATCCAAAAACAGCTGTTCACGTGTGTTTGGCTTACTTTGAGTGGATGATAAAATCATTTAAAGCACTCCACACCAAAGCAATACAATGTCATCACATTAGGAAAAGATACTCTGTTGTCTTTTGCTTTTTTTTATTTTTATTTAGCATGAAGTTAGAAGCAAATGTAAGTGAAACAAGACCTTGTTGTTTTGATTTTCAATTATTTTAAAGCTAAGACAAAAATAGATCCCTGTTAGTTTTGGTCTTAGAGGTTTTGTCCGAGACCTGGCCTACGTGGCTCAAACTGGATGAAAATGTTGGAAAATAGTTTCGATTTAAATTGAATTCAGCAGCAAACAGATAATCCCGTCTTGCTCTAGAGACCCTGCAACATTACGGCCTCTTCACAGAGAAGGTTGGTTGTTTTTCTGCCTCACTTCTCCGAGGGTCATGTTCTGCTACGCATGAGTGAAAACAAACCCAGCATTTGGCATTTGTTTTTTTGTCGGTGCTGTTGTATGGAGCTCAGACCGAGTCATGATTTATGTGTGCCGTTCCGCCCCTCGTCTGCACAGCGAAAAGATCAAGGCAGGAAAAACAAAGAATTTGTGTCAAAATTGGAATGACAACAGGTGTGTGTGTGTGTGTGTGTGTGTGTGCGTGTGTGCGTGCGTGCGTGCGTGTGTGTAAAAATCTGAAGAGAAAAAAAAACAAAAAAAACTTTTGTAACAAGTTGAGTCATTGACTGAACCCTGAATGGGGCTTTTATCTGAAATAATGGTGACACAGTGACTCAGCGGGGATACTGAAACGTCTCATTTTCGCTCTAAAAATCAAGAACTTCCACAAAGTAGACCTCCTGCTGAGCGCTGAACCAAAGAGAGCTTCTAACAAATAGAAGCTCTTACATAAGTAAAAAGTCACTTTAGAGAAAATCTAAATTAGTCTTGACTAAAAGAAAAAACACCTACTTCTAATTCAGATTTTATGTATCAGTGCTATTGGTGCAAAACAAGCCCAAACCATCACCCCACCACCACCATGCCTAAGCTGCTTCTCTAAGGTCGTTGCTGATGTTTTTCCTTCCAGGAATTGTCTTAATTTATTCCAGTTTGAACCAGATCCATCAGAACATTATCCTCAAACTGACAATGACCCGATGGGTCGACGCATTTAATCAGCAGCTGCCAAATTCCCTTTAAAGTCTCATTGAAGCAAACGGTGTAATTAGTTTTTCCAGACACAGTTTTCTGTCGATTTAGCTTCATAATATTTAAATAATGTGGAATCTGCTGCTCCAGAACTAAAATAGGGTCTTTTTATTTTACTCACAGTTACAATAGATCACTCCTAGATTTCAATAAAGCCTTCTTGAAGTTTTTTTTTTTTTTTATAGTGTAAGTACAGCAGGAAGTTTACATTTTAGACCATAGCATGAAACGGTACGGAAAGAAAGCTTCTTATTAAATATAAAAGTAGAATCAAGAGATTATTTTTGCTTTGAATGAAGCTCCCCTCCATCACAGTTTAATTTGTGCAAAGGTTGAGAGAGTTGACTTTCTTTGCCTCCAAAAATATATTTATTATTGTATGTTAAGGGGTGATTATTCGTGTGAGTTCTTGCAAACACACGAGAGAGGCTGCCTAAAAGCACCAGCCATTCATCCACCGGCCAAACACTTAGCAGCTCAGAGGAACAAAAACAACAACGAAAAAGGACAACTTCTGACGGCTGCGCTCCTTTCATCTCCGCAGATAAGGACGGAGGTGTACAACAGAAGCGTTCAGACGACAGCCAATCCCTGCAAACAGCTCAAATCCAATTTACGCCCAGAGCTTTTTGCCCTTCAATTCAGCAGGTTGCCAGGGGAAAATAACTCATTCTGCCGTTCTTCCGTTCAATCAAAGCATCTGCACCGACTCCACCTACAGTCCACACCGTCACGCAAGATCGTTTTCTGCTGCGTGAAGGTCAAAGGTCAACGCGGACACCTTGTTCTGTCAGATCTGCATCCCCTCTGCTCTGAGTTTCTAACAGCTCCTCGACCCGCACTTCAGTCTAGAGCGATGAGGCTCTGATGACCTTTAAAACGTACAAACTTCTGCTTCTCCTCATTTCCTGGGCTATATAATCAGAGAGAGCTGCTGTGCGAGCGGCCGGGAGTCCACTGAGAGATGGGAAACGGACAACCTGAGGTCTGGGAAAGCAGCCAGCACTGCCAGTAAAAATCACCCTACAGACACAAGCCAAGCCCTTCAGAGGGTGGTGATGTCATCGTCATGCTCCCCACAGAGCGTTTAGAACAGCCCAGAAAGTCCAGAATATTCCCCGGTTCAGATTACCTTTCGCTTGGGTCATTACTGAAATCTAATGCCCATTTCTGGGCTCCGCTTGCATTCTGTTTCTTCCCCCAGCTCCTCATTTAAAGGGTCGACATGCATGCAACAGATTACAGCAACACATCAATAAATATTTAATTTCTTTGGTTTTGTTTTTAAAAGTTTAAAAATGTCCCCACTTCCTGATCAGACAGAGCAAAGACGCGACCGTCAGACCAATTTCTGTGTTTACGTTGAGTTTTATAACAGCTGCATTTCCGTTGACCACAAAATTGCACAAAGTGGAATTATGAAAATAAATTTGCTTAACGGAAACCATTTCCAAAAAATGTTTACATAAAATGTTTTTGTGCTAGGATGAAGGGGGTTTTGTGCCTTTATCAAAATTAATGTATTTTGCTAGACTTTAATGGAAACACTTTTTTGTGGTTGCTCAACATGAGTCGTGATCAACAGCCAGATGTTACTATTAGCGGAAAAGACAAAGAAGGCAACAATAAGTGGCAGGAGTATGATGGTGCTGCATGTTTTCTAATGGCTTATTGCATGAACAAACTTGTGTTTCCTCGACATTAGCGGAATGTTAACAAAGTTTTGCACATGTTTGTAATGGAAACGCAGCTACAGAGGAATGTGGAGGAAGATGATCTGGTCAGATGAGGCAAGAACTGAACAGGGAAGCTGGCCAGAGATACAGCAGAATAGTTTAGATTGAATCATAGTCACGTGTCAGAATGGTCTAGTCAAAGTCCAGCTTTAAATCCAATCAAGAATCTGTGCCAGAACTTGAAAACTGATCTTCGCAGATGTTCTCCGTCCAATCTGACTGATTTTGAGCCATTTTGCAAATAAAAATAATAATAATAAATTTAACAATGGGCAAAAGTTCCCTTTTCTGGATGTACAGGGACTAAAGAGACATATTAGTTCTCCAGGTGAGGTGAATTCAAATGCATGCCACACTTTTCAGATTTATAATTGTATAACATTTAGAGGAAAACGTATCATTTTCCTTTCCTTTTATGCTCTGCTTTATGTAGAGAGACCAGGGAGGTTTTGGGTTGTAACAGGACATGATACTTTTACAAGGCACTGCATGTCTTGAGTTTTATGTGGGTTGTTTACTGAGCTGTCAGAAAACAACCTGATGGCTGCACTGCAACCACTAATCCTGCTTTACTGAATCCACATCAAGCCAACGTTTCTCCACCAATCGAAAATCCAGTGGGGGACTAGAACAGTAAAAGTAAGACATTTTCTTTGATGTTTCCAAACCTCCAGAATCTTTGACATCATCCAAATGAACCAAACTTAAGAGTCTCATATTCGGCATGAAAAAAATGGCGCTTTCTGCTCGTCATCCAGCTACCTAACAACAGCCGAGAAGAACAAGACAAGAACAAGTGACGGCAAGTTACAGGAGCGGCCGTCGGAGGCAGACTGCCAGCAGCACAAACACGGAGCTGACATGGTGGGAGATCTTTCTGTCTGGAGTTAGGAGACGACTTGACTCACCGAACAGAAGCAGAAAAGGATCAAATCAATGTGAAACTGACTCATTTTGGTTCAGCTGAGGCTGCTTATTGTGCGCTCACTGTCAAGGAGCTCATGGCAACGTATCAGAACCACGAGCTCTACTTTTTAAAAATTTGATTATAAATCTAACTGGAATCAGATTTCTGTCCAATTAAAGCTGCCTACCAGACTTCCTGTGAATCAACAAACTCACTGTTGATATTGATACACTTTTAGCGCTACATGCTCAGCTTTCTGTTATTTTACTGTAAACTGCCATTTAATCAAGTTAAAACAGACACTCTCTCAAAAATCAGTGTCCACACCACATGCCGCCGATGACATCACATAAGGCAACTGATAAGAGATCGTTTGCCCTGTCATCTCTGATCATAGCGATCAACAGTCGGATCAAAACATTTGAGTTGTATTTGAGACTTTGGGAAATTTGGCTAATTTATGCCTCTTCATACTTTAGTTTATGAAGAGGAGCAGAAGGAACGGACTGACTTCACTGTCAAAGGTTTAATAAAGACCAATCCCAGTCAAGTTGTTATTAAAACCACCTGAGTCACCTGATTAGTTTCCCAAAGTTACCAGTTTTCCTGCTGAATTGATGGATCTTCCACTACCTCAACTAGTGTCCCGACATAAATTCAATTCTAAATATGTGGAGGGAGCTAAACATTAGGGTGATGGCAAGGAGGAGTTTCAACCTCAAAACCAAAGATTAATGGTGAAAAGTGAACTATGCAAACACACGATGTGTGATGCTACAGCAGCTATGTGGAAATCTGTCAAAAATGAACCTGCCCAGCATGATGTTTCGTGCCTCTTGTGATGTCATCAACCCAAACACACACAAAGCGATCAGTAGCGGCTTTTCTAGTGCCCTTTTAAAACTCTTTGTTTTTACAGTCAGTACATGGTCATTTGTTAGTGGCACAAAAGCGGACCTCTGGATTGGATCTTTAAATTTACTGTTCTTCAGGGGATAGAATAAGGGAAAAAAGGTTTTTCTTTTCCTGTCAGCTGCTGCAGCCCATGAGACTTTAAAAAGCTGCGGTGGAGTGGAAGATTTCTGCTACTCGGCCCGTTTTAGAAAAGCACTGAGATTATTAAAGTGGTACTGTTAAAAGAGCAGAGAGTTTTGACTTATAGGAATCTTTTCACATGATGGGGGGAGGGAGGGAACAAAACGGAGGAGGAAAGTGAAAGTGGAAATCTGTTTATCCAGGAACCTTTTAGTCACCAGAAACCCCACCTTTGAGTTTCCATCTACATCATAAGGTCATCATTTTCATCTTGCAGAGAAATCTGCTTATTCCAACAGATTCTGCCTTCCTGCTTCATCTTCCTCCACCTCCCAAGAACTCCTCCTTCACCTTTCACCTCTATCTGCACCTGAACTGCTCTGATCTCTGAACCTGAGGGTCGACCTCTCCTCTTTAACTCGCATCCGATCCAACGCGGTCAGGAGGAGAACATGCAGCAGCACCAGCAAAGCGCAAGCATTACATCACTCCTGCCATCTCAAACCACAATTTCAACAAAAAAAAAGAAAAACCGTGGAGGGTTTTTTTTCTTTTCTGAGAAACGACCTGCTCTAATTATATCAATGGGAACACGGTGGCATCAGTAATCCGGCGTGTTGCGCGGCGGACTCACCTGGGTTGAAATGCGAGCTGAGGGCGCAGCCGGGGATGAACAGCGCCGAGCACATCGCGGCCAGGAGCGTCGGCATCTTCCCAGCTGGAGCTGCAGAACCAGGACGAAACACTGCGGGACTCAGAAGACAGGAAAACGGGAGATCAGAGCTTCATTTCTGCCGTGGCTCCGCCGTGACTCCGCAACACGCCGCCTCATCTCTCCCACCCACCTCCTCCTCTCCCCCCCCCAAAAAAAAATACGTCTGTTTAAATCAGCTGATCCGAATCTCTACCCCTGTTCCGTTCTTCTCCCGAGTAACTTGGTTCGGATGAAGACGAGTAGTTCAGTTGGACAGCAGCTCCACCTGAAAGTTCTCCCACCACCCCACGGCTCCGACCCGCAGGGGTTTGTCACGTGGATGCCGCCTCAATTGATAGAAATCAATTAGAAGTTAAAAGAGGAGCGGGGTTTGCGCGCGAGCCGCCGGTGCTGTCCGAGGTGCTGACAGCAAGAGCGCCATCTTGCTCTGTAATGCGCCCCGAATGAGATTTCTGGAGCGTTTTTTTTTTTTTTTTAGCGCCGTGTCTGTAGGAAGGGAGGGAGGCGTTGGAGGCTGTGCGGCCCGAGCCTCCTCAGCTGACTGAAATATTCAGCACAGAGAAGAGAAAATGTGTTGGAAGGTACTATTTTTAATGCTGCACAGAGATGTTTGCAACCTGCAGGCTGAAGAAGAAGAAGCTGCTGCATCTTCAACAGGAAGTCTGAACCTCATCTGCTTGTACTGCAGCTTGGAGTCTATCTGCTGATGTTGGATAAAATAATAATAATAATAATAATAATAATAATAATAATAATAATAATAATAATAATAATAATAATAATAATAATA
>CAEFZX010023029.1:0-77375 GCA_903066825.1 Alfaro cultratus | reverse complement strand
TATATATATATATATATATATATATATATATATATATATATATATATATATATATATATATATATATATAAATGCATGCGTGTGAATATATGTATATACACAGATAATACACACACACACACACACACGAATTTATATTTCTACCACTATTAGATATTTGTATCAATTTCCATTCATTTTAGGAACTGCATTCATTTCCCCTAACTAATGCTAGTCTATTCCTACCCTTAACCAAAACCTAATTCACACCATACTTCTAAACCTGACCTCTGATCCTAAACAAGGCGGCCCACCGTATTAGAACCAGAAGTTGGTCCTCATAAGGCACATTGGTCTTCAGAAGTTTAGTAAATATGCCAGGAACACCCATCAGATAGCTTAACCAGTACATACACAAAATCTGTCATGGTGATTTGTGTTGGCTGTGAAATTATGCCTTGCAAAAACAAAATAAATAAATAAAAAAATTAATGAATGAAGTCTTCCACATTTGCTGTACAGTATTCTCCCACCTATTCATGATTCTGTATTCGCAGATTTTTCTGTGGAATTTTACGACATTTCAAGGCCACAGCTATTCACAGATTATTTTCATATCTAAACTATTCAAGCAAAATTACAGTTTGGGAACTTGAAATGCCTCACAATTTTACTTACATGACACCTACTAACTTACCTACTGCACTTAGTTAATTGTACTTGACACTCTATTAGTGGGTATTTGCAAAGAAGCCAATCCAGGAGTGCCATTTATTTTCATTGGAGTTGAGTGGCTATAACCCCAACATGAAAAAAAGACTGCAGATATTAGCTTCTGAGACCATTTCCACTGGTCATATTAATGCATATTTATGTATATTTAGTGTGTGAACAATAAAAGAAGAAGTTTTTAGAAGAAGTTCAAGTATGTTCAAGCATTCACGGGTGCCTGTGGTCCCTATCCCCCACAAATACCAGGGGTCCACTGTATTATTATCACAAACTTCATTGCATTTTATTGCCATTTTTATGATGGACCAACACAAAGTAGTGCATGGTCCCCAAGAGGAAAGACGGGGATATGTGGGTCCCTTTACTCTCATAGAATCCACATGTGTAATTTCATCTCGCTATAAATCTGGCTCTTCTGTAATGGCTTTAGAGGATTGTTGGAGGACATTTGAGAACAAACAACATCACTAAGACCAAGGAACACACCAGAAATAAATTTGTTGGGAAGTTCAAAGAAGATTTTGACTATAAATCAATATTTCAAGCTCGTAGCTCAGAGGGAAGACAGCTTAATCTATCATCTGGAATTAGGAAGGCCGTCCACCTAAACCCAGAGACTTGGCAACGTCATCAGTTATCAAACAATCAGCCAAGGGGCTCAGAGTAATGAGGGGAGGAGCTGCAGAGAGACACTGTTCAGACTGAGTGGACAACCACTGACCAACTCCACAGTTCCTGCCTTTAAGGAAGAGCTGCACAAAGACAGCCAATAATCACAGAAAGCCATAAGAAGTCCCACTTGCCACTAGACATGAAGCGAACACCGCAACCATAAAGGCACCATATCCACATCAGTACATAGGTGGTAGCGTGACCATAACCAAAAGCCAGGCAATGCAGAAAGATAGGCAGCTATATATAGCCAGTGCCGGGTCACTGCTCTGGCCCCGTTAAACACGTAAACCTAGTCAACCTGCTCTGATTTAATTTTGACTGTCAAACCTCTCCATCCATTCTCAGCTCTGCACACCCATGAACCCAGGGTAGACTACTTAACATTGATGCCTACCTGGGTTGAACAGGCAGCCTGTTTCATTTGAACCGTTAAAACTGTTCCTGCCTCTCCTCTTCATAAGCCTCTTCACAAAGCTTATAAAGACATGAGGAACTTGTAGTAATTGCAGTTAAAGATGTTTTTGCAATTTATGGAGTCAGGGGAACTGAATGCAGATGTGAGTCATGTGCTCATGTCTCCCACTGCAGAAATATGTAACACTGTATGTTTGATTATCACATAAAATCCCAATTAAAATACGTTGCAGCCTGCGGTTGCAATCTGACAAAATGTAGGAAAGTTTAAGTATAATTGCCTTTAAGGCTCAGGTGTCTTTAACACATATCAGTCTCATAACTGGATTGTAGTTCACTGAATGATGCCTAATTTATTCCACATTTCCTGCTGAGGATGTTTATCTTTCAGTAATGTGCAAACATTCCTCCGAGGCAAGTGACAAATTAAAACCCAGCACAGGTGTTACAGAAGCAGATGGCAAAGGGAGCCGTTCAACATGGTCATTATGTGAGCAATCTGCCTTCCATATGTTGGCTGGATATAAACAAATCTTAACCGCAGCACATTTTGCTGTATTGATCACACGTCTGTTTCTTGTGTAGGATTCCCAGAAACATGTGTCACTGCACCGCAGGAAGCAGACTAACATCATTTCAATCTGAAATGGATATATGCCTCTTTTTAAAAAAAGGAAAAAAGTATGACTTCTCATTTATTTTCAGATTCTTTCTTAAAACTCATACCTCAATACTATTTTATTTCCACAGTTTTCAAGCTACAATAAAGTACATAATAATTGGTGAATGTTATTTAAGGCTTTCCACTTTGTTTTTGAAGACACATGCTGCTGCAGAATCTACTGCTGTTTTCATTGTGCGCTGTAAGTGACAGCAGCAGCCTTTCCCTACGCGAGAAGTCCTTCTCCCGCTGTGTTTTCCTCATGGTTTCTGGCCAGTGCACTTTAGCAAAAGATTGTCTGCAGGGGAGGATATTTGTAACACTGACCCATGAACTTACCTAAGTAAAATAGCAATTACCTTTGGCTAAATCTCTAGCGAGAGCTCAGAGCCACACAGAAGCGGCAACTTCTAATATTTCAGTTGCACTGATCGAGAAATCCATCCGTCCATCAATTCCCACAGACTGATAACCAACCCTAAGACAGCAGTATACCCTTTTCCGATTGAAAAGAATGGCCCAACGCTTATCCAAGAGACTTCACAGTTGGTTGCTCCAGTGCAAAGGTGAAGGTGATGACTTGAAGACCCAACAGAACCATAACATCTGCAAAAAGCGAAGACGGGACCTAGCAGTTTCCAAACCTTGCAGCCTCCTCTCCGTCTGAGTTGTCACAGGATGTTTGTAGTACGACAATTGTAAAATTAACATTGAGAAAACACACTGGCTAAAAAATAAGAATGCACAGATCTACTGTTTTCACTTCCAATACCGATAAAGATATCTGAGGTTTAGTATCGGCCAATTCCGATACAGAAAAACAGCGCTGAATTGACTTAGAATGTTTCACCAGTATAGTGAACCAGTAGATTCACAAGTTGGGTCAAACATGTAAAAATGACATTAATTTGTTCAGTCAGTGCAATTAGTAGTAGAACAGTCAATGTAAAATAAATAGCAAAGAAACTGAAGCTGACATAAATAATAGGTTGACTACACTGGTCAGACATGTAAAAATAAACTGCAACAAACCGTCCTTCAAATGGCTCAGAAAGTGCAATTATGAATTCTAAATATAATGTAAAATAAATAATGAAGCATGATGTCACTCAGAGCACAAAGCATAGAATTAGACTGAATAGATCTGCTCTTATGGATCGGTCTCATTATCACGATACTCAATCTAGAAGTTTTTTCAATATAGGGGCCGATACAGATATTAACATCTCTAGTAAAAATACTTTGCATTTCACCCAATATTTTCTATTTTAAGAAGGTTTTTTATTGTCAGTGAAAATCTGATTCAGCTGTTCTTTTGGTTTTCATCAGGAACCAGCATCTACAGTTAGCTCCCACTGCAGCAGTGTTGGCGCTCCAGTAGCCTCGGTTCCTTTCTCATTGGATATTTTGCTAAATGACTGCAGAAAGCTGGAGTGTTTTTAATGGCAGAAGTCACAACCTCATACAGAGAAGTGCCAAAAGTTCATGGAGAACCTCAACAGAAGTTGCTGGACCATGTTGGGCCCCAACCGGTCTGTGGCCCCTACCAGCTACTATCATTCACCCTGAGACAACTAAACGCCCCCATGCTCCTCGTCCAGCAGCGGTGTGTCAGGAGACGGTAATGAACTTGTTTTCCAGACAGCCATTCTACCTTGGACCACGGTTTCAAGTGAGAGTATGCACCCATTGGGACCTGAAACCGAACCACCTGCTGCACTCCCCTACTCCCCTCCCGGACTCCCAGCCTTCTCCGTTTACCAAACATCAGTTTCTAGGAACACTCAGCCAACGCCGCTATTTGCCATTTGGCACGGAAGGGATGTGTTTGACTGGATGTGTGTTTTGTGTGTTGCGTGTGCGAGTGACCATCTGTCCTTTCGGGAGGTTTTTATGTGTATAAATGTGTGTGAGAGCATGTTATGAGGGATGAAGAGACAAGCAGCTGAGGTCTAATGAGCTATAATGAACTCTAATAGTGGAAAACTCATCTAGGAGCCATGACCTTGGCATTATGACTGATATACACTACCATAGCACATCTAAAAACAGCCTGGGAAACAAGCTAAAGCACGCCACCACCTCACATGGTGGTAAGTCGTTGTCCATATTTCATGGGAAGTGTTGAATTACTTCAGGGTTAGCAGCGATTACAGATTTGCAGTAAATCCACAAATTGGACTTAAGAGGCCTGATCTGATGCGAATACCACTGCAATAGGAGCATTTATGGAAATAACAGAGACGGGGAAACATGGAAATGATGATAATGTTGACACTTTAGAAGGTGTCTTGCTCATAATATTCCAAATGTCTTTTGGTGGTGCTTTTACCAAAAGCGTCTCACTTTACAGTGACTTGGTGTGGGTGGCCACTACAGGAAATGATTTCTTAGGGGTCGTTACTGTGATTTTTGGCTCCACATTCATATAATCAGGAAACATTTAATGTATTAATGAATAGAGGATTTGGTAACACTTTATTTGACGGGTTGTGAATAAGACTGTGATGACACCGTCATAAACATGACATAACAGCTGTAATGAACATGAGTTAGTCTTCATCAATATTTATGACTGTTGTCATAAAGTGTCATTTGGTAAATCATGACACTTTTAATACCAAGTTGACATTATTCGTTATTCTTTGTTATGACAACTTGACATTAACCAAGAAATCATGATTTGGCATAAATTTGTTCTAAAGGTATTACTGATTAAACTTTACAAATTATGTAGCTTTATTAAAGCTAAAGTTTAATCAGTAATACTTTTAGAACAAATTTATGTAACTAGGATTTTAGATAGTTATCAGGTCTTTTTTTGTTTTGTTGTGTGTGTGTTATACATATTTGATGATGTAAATGGTATCTCAGATAGCAAAGTATGGTTGAATCAATGTTGAAGTATGGCTAGTCTCCACTCCTTTTAGAGCTCTGTAGATGTTTTTGTGACTAGACATTATGCACAAAAAGTAAGTAACATTTACAAGTAAGAAAATGTACAGTAAAAAAATCCCAACCCACTGTCCTCTATATATGGTGTTCAGTTTGAAACCTGATAACTCCACATTTAATGTTTGAGCCACAATTAATCGTTGACCTTAACCAAGAATCAACTTTTTCGACCATAAGTCAACACTGAATTAAGATTGTTTGCTACGCCAAACCTGGCAATGTATGACGAATCAACTTAAATCGTCTAAGATTCCTGTGAAAATTGCCGAATGATACACTTTGTGGGCTGTTTTCTTCTAATCATCTTGCTCTCATCTTGTGTTTCGTGCTCCTATCCATCCTTGTTGCCACGTTTCTCTGTTTCGGCTCTCAGGTAGCAGGAGGTTGAGCTGAAAGGCCATCTGGACCGCAGCTGATTTTCCGAGTGCGAGGTACACACTCAGACACACACTCCACCTTAATCACCTTTGAGTCCATACACTGTCGAAGCTGACAAGGTTATGCCTTTTATGGGGCGGCTAACACAAACAATTCACAGGCCATAAGTCCTTGTCTCAGTGTTTTCGTATGACCATAAATCACAGCTTAAAGCACCCTGGGGACCTCATTCAGTTGTTCATTTTACAAGAGAAAAATAGAAGATATAGATATATATATAATATAATATAATTATTTAATACCTCATTTATTTGCATGATTATTCAAATTGTTTAGAGTTTAGATTCTTTTCTTGTATAAAATCTTAAGGTAGTCTTACTGTTCCAGGCTCAGCCATCTAGTTAAAGGAATCCCTGTCACTCCTAATTGAATACTGCTAGAGGCATAAGTACCGGTTTAATACCCTGCTGGGACTTATTAAAGCTGTGAATGTATGTCGTTCGCTGCAGTGGTTGCTTAACAGCCTAAATTCAGCCCCCCACACACCCTCTTTTTTTTTTACATGCATATTTGTACAAATATGGACCACTTGGATGTGACTCTACTCCCTGCTGTTTTATGGTTTGGTCAGAGCAGCCCAGGCATCAGACTCGGTGCTGAACAGGTCTGCTGAGAGCGAAGAGCTCCCGGTGCTTCGGGCCAGATTACATTAGGTTTGACTGACGGCCAGTTGTTAGGAGGGCTCTCCTCGAGGTTTGAATGTGGGAAGCTAGCTGGGCGAATGTTAGCATCAAAGAAGTCTTTGGAGCAGATCAGTCAGGCTAACAGGAGGAATGCGGCTGCAGGATAAGAGTGTGTTCATCACTTCCTGTTCATGCGAAATGGGCCTCTGGTGAGCAGAGAGCTACTCCATCAGAACCTTTACATCTATGCTGTGGTTCTGTCTCCTAGCAACAGTTTAACTATTTATGTAAAAATTATTATTATCTGTCCAAACATTAAACAATTCAAACTTATGTATAAGGAAATGGTCTACACTAAATACGAGAAATTATCTTGATGTATTATGTTGTTATTTTAGCATTGTTAGGGTAAAAAATTGATCATTGTTGCTGTTGTTAATACTATTAGAGCTACTCGTAGTACTTATGGAAATATTGTAAGCAAAACATTGCACAGTGTTAATTAAGAGTCTGAGCAGAACGAAGGCATATTGCTGCAATGCTTGTAACTAGGCAGAGATCATAGTTGTGATGTTGCAGGAGAAGTTCATTAATAAAACCCACTACTTTGAACATTTATCATGCATTGTATCACTGTCCTTTTAATTTGCAATTTTGAATGCTCAATAAACATTGAAGTCTAAATTTAAATCATTCAACTTCTAATTACTCAAATCTGGAAATATTACTGTGTTGCAGTAAATGCTTTTTTTTCTCATCAATAACAATTTCTAAATATAGCAACAGATGACATGACAATGTATTTACCGACTTCACTAATGTGAATATTTAGAGCTGATACTTGCTGATTGAGGCATGATGCTGCCACCACCATGTGAGGATGGCGTTTTCAGAGTGAATTTTAGTTTGCAGTGTCTCCTACACGGCTGATAACTTGGTGTTCCTTTAACTTTCTTTTTGCCACTGTGTCATATGTGACTCTGCGTAATCCGCTGGGTGTCCTTAGATAGAAAACCTTTGAAGCTAATTAGAACTGAGCTTAAGGTACTGTTTGATAACTAGGATTAATTGGAATGTGTGTGTGATTGAACTGAAAAGACTTTTTTGAGGTGACATTTGTTGTGATCTGGCGCTGTGGAAAGAAACTGAATTGAATTTTATGTGAATCAGTGTGGTTTGACTGTAAAGCTACAGAGGCTGCATTTAAGTTTGAAGGGGACAATGCACACTAATTAACATTTTTCACATTAACATTTTAGGTAATTTTGTGCCAGAATTAGGTCTATTTTTTATTTTTATTTTTTCCTGTTTCCCCTGATCCATAGCTGGGAAAACGATGGGATCAAGGAAGTCTTTGGATCAGATCAGCCAACTCAGGTTCAATGAATTTCCTAATAAGGAAATGATTAAACTGCATACCTCAGTCATCAGAATAAATTCCATGTAAAAACTTTTGAAAATCATGCCTCATTTTCAACTCACTTCATAATTATGCACTATTCTGTGTTAATTTGTTACATAAAATCCAGAAAAAACCCAGTGATGCTTTTGGCTGTGACATTACTGCTCTGCAAAAAAAAAAAAAAAAAAAAAAAAAAAATTATAAATCTAATTCCGTTTATAAGTGCTAAGTGCAGATGTAGGTAAATAAAGAAACAAAGAAGTAAATGTGAAATTAAACTGTGAGGCTATAATCAGATGTTTCGTCTCTCCATCTCTTTTTAGTTATGTTTTCCACAATGACCAGTCTCTTTTACGCTCCATATAACGTGACAGACGGTGCCCTGCGTTCTCAGAATAATGTTCTGACAGAACATCTCAGGAGGCTCCTAAATATTTCTGTCTGGCTCTCTAAGTCTGCGTGTTTGACCCCCAACCAAAGATGCCTCAAGTTTAATGTTTTGGAAAAACGGAGGAGGCAAAATCCATGTGAAGCTTTTCAATGGGAGTTTGGGATAAAAACAAGTTTCGAAACAACCTTCTGGTACTGTGGCAGGTTTTGTATTTTCTTTGGTGTTGGCCTGATTGTCATTCTTCCAGAATTTGGGCCTCAGCGTTGTGGTTACTATAGCAACACGGGGCCCTGACAGCCTGGGCGTGACCAACCTGTCATCCTGTTTCCCAGCCCTGCAGATCGGACAGTTCAAACTTCCCTTCTGCTCATTTTGGCCTCAGACCCTGATTGAGATCCGTACAAACAGCGTTCCCTCTGTGGATGCAGAGTGTTTGATCCCCACGCTTTGATCTCAGAGAGATTCTTCGGTGTCGTCCTTTTGACATACTGAGAGACAAACCAGAGGTCTTCTAGCTCCTTAGATGTGACTGCAAACCCTAAAATAACCTCAGAGCTCGGTGTATCCTCTTACAAAGAGATGGTGTGGTGACTGAACCCACTGACTGGCGCTTCATAACAACGCCTACTTTCTCTCTCAGGCAACGCAGTCCTCATGTAAATCTTGTTTTGCAAGGTAAAAGAATGATAATTACATTCTATTTGCTTGACGTAGGCTTTAAAACTTGGAGTAGGATTGTCCCAAAAGTTGGAAGGTAGAGTCTGGACTTCAGGCTTCAGCTGGTGGTGTGGTTTTATTTTTATTTCCCCTCCACCTAGACCAGACAATTCAAGCAATAGTATGTTCTAAATTCTGTCTCTTCAATAAATTTGCCTCTATTTTCTGTCAATAAGATCGTGAAGTTCAGATTCTTCAGGTTGCACAGGGACCTCACAGCCCGGGTCAAGGGAAACCATTGAATGTCTTCCTCAAGTCCACAAAACATATGTAAATGAGCCAATCTCATTGAAGTTGCTGGTGTACTTTAATTAGTATCACAAGACCGCTTTAAACTGATTGTTGGACATTCCCTTTCAGGACCTTCGCTGTAGGCCAGAATTCAGGGCTCCATAATTTCCAGCGGGTCATCCTGAAGCAGCAAAGCAGCCCCAGGCCGCCACACCACCACCAGTATGTTTGAATGTTGGTATGATGATCCACAGAATATTTTCACATTTTCAGTATGGTTTTATGGCAGATGTGAGAAGGGTCTTTGGTTTTCCCCATACAGACGTCAGTTTTGCCAAGGGAGAAAAGTTATGGTGAAACTAGAGTGAAGAGATCTGAAGTGCTTTAGATGTTGTCCAGGGTTATGTTTTTGCAAATAAGTGAGACACAAAAAAATGTAGGTGAATCAATCACACTTCTTTGTTTTATTACAGACAAAATTTCCCAGTGGAACCTTTGCACTCGGATGTTTCTGGTACGGCTGTAAATGTGGCGCACAAGCGACATCCGTAATCAAGGCCCTGTTCCAATTCTCACACTTTCACCCTTGTGTCCTTCGACTGCTGAAGGGTCTGAGTGTGAAGCCTGTTGCAATTCTCCGGAGCGGCCGTTAGCCCCGCCCCCTTTCTGCCCTTGTCCACACTGCGGCTAATCCCTCATTCAATGGGATTTTAACGAAGTGTATTACCCACAATCCATCGCTCCGTATGACATTTTGAAGTAAAAGGCCAGAATATAGCAATGTTTGCTAAACAAGCTGAGTCTGTAGTGAAAAAAAATCATCCTGCATAGTCAGCATTTCTAAAACTGTATTTTTTTGAAAAGTTACATGAATGATCAAAGTATCTGGAAACACTTGAACACTGAATGAATATTATAGCATCTGATGATTGAATAACCAAAATTAAAGATTAACAACTAAGATATTTATTGTTTTTTAACTCACATCTATTCCATTCATTAATTTAGCAGGAAAAAGGGTTTTTCAATTGAGAATTTTGCTTATTTATGTATAACAACACACCCCGCACTTAACCTGATTACAATCTTTTGATAAATTCCCAATACAGAAAACATGCATTTTTTGAACACAATTTTAAAGATCAACATGGTTTATGGCTTACGATGTTATTTCTTCCAGGCTCTTTTGGAAGCAGACTGCCTGTCAGACAGAAAATTGGCAGATTGAGATCAGAACCACGCCTCCACCCCACCTCCCCAATTACCTGACCGCCGGCATCCCTGGATCCATAGAGATGGGGCCGATTCTCTGACCATGAATCAGACCTTCAGTGCCTCTTCATCTAAATGACTTCCTCAGGTCAGAGGTCAATGTCCCATCACTCACTAAGCCGTGGCTGATCATCCGGGATGGTTGTTTGCTTTAAGGAATCTCCAAGTGCTTCAAGTTTTCCTGTTTTCTTCTCTGCATTCGGTGCCTGTTTGGTTGCCATTGAGCAATAAAACTTTAATACACGTTATATTGTCTTCACTTTGAGTTTTTAACTTTAACAGTCTTTTTTTAATCCTTCAGGCCAATTTTATGGGTTTAAATTACACCTCTGCGTCAAATTCAAACCTCTTCCGTGAATTTCTTTGCGTTTGGTTTTATTTCTCCAGTATGACTCACCATCGTGTTTCCTCCCATGAATTCCACCCGAAGCGTGTTTGACTGCGATCTGAAAGACTCCCGATGACACATTTGTGTCAGGAAGCCGCTGTGGTCGCCGAATGCTGTTCAGAAACACAAAAGAATGGGAGAGGGCAGTATTTACATCAACAGCAACGCTTAGGGGCCGCAACAATGCGGGTGTCAACAAAGCAACGGAGCAGCATCAATGTCGAAATCCCAAATTGATTTGTCCCCACAGACTCCGGCTGGTGGGTCGAGAAGAAAGAGCGAGTGATTGTGGTTTTGTTTTATTATTATTTTTTTTTTATCAGCTCCACAAACATGGTGGCACTAACAAAGTATCCTTTCTGTGCCGTTTCCTTCCACCCTGATTGGACTAATTGGGACCTGTTGACAGCGAATCCCATCCGCGCAGGAACAAGCCAATCAAATCTCAGCGTCTGTCATCCCTGGCACACGGAGCTTCCCTCCCCACCCCCACCCTCCATACAGGCCTTTGTCTCAGTGACCCAGTTGACCTGCAGCATTTTTTAATATGGAAAGCCTGATTAAGTCTCTCAAAACAGGACATGAGACATTCTGCTGGAGAGCTTTTGGTTCAAAGGATAAAAGCTGTGCTTTATGACATTTACAATCTTTCTAAGGGCAAACATGAATAGCACACATTGTCACCTTCTTCATATAATGACACAAGTCATTTTTTGACAAAAGTTGAATTGGGCAAAAAAAAAAACAAAAAAAAAAAATGACTTTTCGGAATGCGACGGTATCATATGGACAAAAGAAAATGTCTCATGATATAAACTGACCAAAAAAGCAGTTATATTTCTGACTCCAATTACCTTGATTTTATTTTTTATTCTGTTCATGCTGTTTGCCCCAGAAAATGTTGGATGAAATTTTGTATTTTTTTTCACCTAAAGAGAAAAGTTGAAAAGATGTCTGCAAAAATAAATCTACTGATGTGTAACTTTTAACATCTATCTGATAATCTACATAATTTTTAAACTTTAAAAATTATGTAGCTTTAAGTTATTAAAGCCAAAGTTTAATCAGCAATACCTTTATAACAAATTTATGTCGGATCAATATTTCTTGGTTAATGTCAAGTTGTCATAACAAAGACATTTTGAATAATGTCAACTTTGTATTAAAAGTGTCATGATTTACCAAATGACACTTTATGACAACAGTCATAAATATTAATGAAGACTTACTCATTTTCATGACAGGCGTTATGTCATGTTTATGACGCTGTCATGACAGTCTTATTTACAACATGTCAAATAAAGTGTTACCATTGTTTTCTATTTTGTTATTTTCTGAGTTGTGGTCAGGGTGAACAGAGTCATTTCAAGGGGCATACCTTGGACACCTGTATCATAAAATATCAACCAAGTAAATAAATACAAGTCTTATTGTGAAAAACGACAAACTGGACGTTACTAACTTGAGTATAAATGCCTGTAGTGTAGAGTTTCCTGTGGGGGTAAACTGGAGATAGCTGAAGTGCACCACAGGGGAAACGGATACATCCTAAATGGTTTCGTGTTTTGTTTCCTCTGCTTTAAAGACGTCCAAAGTGTCAGGATGCAACAGCACCTTTTGCTCCGGCAGTTAGCCGAGACAAATGACCAGAGGAGGAGAGGGACCGGAGCAGCTGAGAAAAAGCTCTCAGCTCCTTCCAGAATCTCTCACAGCAACTTATCCTTCAGCGCCATTACGAACCACTCATAGCTTGGCCAGCACCTGTCTTTGGCAGGCCAGGACACCCCGCCTCCCTCTATTCACCCGAGACCCCTCCTCCCGTCACCTTCGTCCTTTGGAGTGACGGAGGGGCCCTGGTGATCCTCATCCATCCTAAACGCTCTGCGGAGAAAAGGCAAGTTGTGATGAGAGAGGGAGAAGGACAGGAGTTTGCACCCATGTCCCCTTTGTGCTTTTAGCCGGCACCCCTCTCGTCTGCCACGGTCATGTCCGCACAATGGCAGCCCTAACAGGAGCTGTCAGCGGACAACGCTACGTCGACGCTTCGGGGGCTGGATCACCTTAGCTCTGTGTTTGTGCGGCACTGAAAGGCCGCTGGCTATAGCTCAAGCGTGTTTTGTGTCGTTTTCTAAGGAGGTGTGTGGGGCCTTTTAGTCCTGTGTTTACCAACACCAAACACTAAAGAAGACGAGAGAGCGTCAGATCACTAGAGGAAAGGAAAGGCCTTCAAGGGGCAGTATTATGTGAAATCAACGTTTTTTGAGGTTTACGTCATGTTATGATGTTACATCCTCATCAAAAACATACCTGGAGTGTTGCTTTGATTATTTTATGCATGTTTGAGAAATCCTTTTATCTCCCATGACAACCTTTCAGCTGTGCAAAAACATTTTGGGGAAACTGAGTGCTGCCTTTGAGTGTCCATCTCCCAGAGCAGTGACTCCCCCCACTCAGCTCCTTCAGACTAGCCAGTAGCAATTAGCAAACACCTGGTGGAACTGCACATCTGCTGAGCTTGTCTGCATCTCAGAGAAACACCGGTAAAAATGTTCTTAAAGGGTTATTAGAGAAACCATGTTTTGACGGCTTCCTGAAGGCACAATCAGGGAAAGGGCTGGAGTTTCTTAAAGGGACAGAGGCCCAATTTCAAGGTGTTAAGTTATGCAATTATGCAATTACAAATATGCACAAAACTTTGTTGATATTCTGCTAATGTCAAGAAAACTCAATTTCGCAGTGTCCATTTAATAAACACAACTAAAATCACACGTGAATAAGTTTGTTCACGTAAGAAGTTGTTAAAAACATGCCACACCATCATCCTGCTGTCACTTTCTGTCATCTTCTTCGTCTTTTCCACCTGTAGAAACATCTGATTATTGATCACGACATATATGATGCGAAGAAAGTGTTTCCAGTGAGGTTCCGCAAATTATAATTTTGATCAAGCCGTAAATTAACCTCATATTTGAACAAAAACTTTCTTTTAAAACAAGAACAACAAAAACCCAGTTTTTCAATTGACATATTTTCATTAATCAAATGTATTTTCGGAATTCCAGTTTGATCAGTTTTAAAGTCAATAGAAACACAGCTGTAGTTAATTGATTGTTCTATAAAATGTCACCTGGAAAGTGCCAGGAAAATTCATAATACTGTCCATTTAAAATGCTTTGTTTTAAATATATATAATAAAGATGTCCAGTAGAGGCCTCCACTTTGCTCCTGAAGTTGGATCAATATAGTGAGATGATGACATGTCATTTTGCCGTGGCGGAGCAGAGCGTCTCTGAATGGCGGCGCTGAGAGACGGCAGCAGGTGAATTGTCCCGACAGCAGATACAGTGTATCAACGTGCTGCTTTTAAGTGTGCGGTTAGGACTCAGTGTGTCCCTACATGTGGAGCTCTGTTTGGCCACCGCCTGTGAAAAGCGATACTTGTCGCCGTCCTCATTGTGTGTTTGCTTTCGAGACTCTGCTTATGTGTTTATGAGTTATTGCCGAGTACACAGAGCCACGAGCCAGCTGCAGACTTTATTTGATGGATACATGTAATTAATTCACAAAGGCCCTTAAGAGCTTTAGGCTCCGGATACAAAGGAGACGGGGCACTGCGACGAGTTCAGGTTGAATCGGCTCATGATTTTATTTGTTGGGAACCAATATTTAGGCAGGTGTCTCGGCTGAAAGGGATCAGGAATGCATATAGACACACACCAGAGGGAAAAGACAACACCGCTGTTTAGAGTATCCTGAGCTGACGGCTTTGGGTTTCACTTATGCAGTCTTTGACAAAAGTGTTTATATGTTTCTACGCGTTTTATCCTGTTATACTCAGAAATTTGAACGAATTTTATAGGCTTTTTATGTGATGTAGCAAGAAACAATAGTCAAGTCAGGATTATCTGTGTAGCACATTTCAGCATCAAGGCAGTTCCAAGTGCATTTCATCATGAAGACATAAAAACATCATAAATGTGTCATTTAGTCAACAGTGGTGAAAAACCAGTGATAGACATAGCATTTGTCAAATAACATTGTTAAAATCATCGTTACACATGAAATATGTTGGTCAATGTTCAATTTATTGCGGTTCAAAGGCAACTCTTTGCAGGCGGGGGTTTTGTCTCGTTTTAAAGGAATTCAATGTTTTGGCTGTTTTCTGGAAGTTTGTTCCAGATTTGTGGTGGATAGAAGCTGAATGCTGCTTCTCCATGTTTGGTTCTGGTCCTGGGGCAGACCAGAACCAGAACCAGAAGACCTGAGTGGTCTGGAAGGCTGATGCGACAGCAGATCTTTACTGTATTTTGGTGCTTAGACATTCAGTGATTTGTAGACTAGCAGAAGTATTTTAAAATGGGCAATGGTGAAATGAAACTAAAATAACACACAGTCATTTTTTTTTCTTGTCACAGAGAAGCGAGCAAAAATATTTTGGCACACATTGGCAAGAACCCCACTTCCCTCTAATGCCTTTGACAATTACCTTCAAAATTCACCTACTTAGAAAATATCCAGTTAGTCCTTTGAAGGTTTCAAGTGTTTCTTAGAGAACATTAGTAAATAAACGCCATCATAAAGACCAAAGAGCACAGCAGAAGGCTAAGGGAGAAAGGCTTGTACACCAGTGTAACCCACAAGGACATGATTACTTGCCTAGACAGCAAGGTTGTGTAAGACCACAAGTCGGAGAAGCAGCCAAGAGGTCAAAGGTAAATCAGGAGGAACTGCAGAGATCTACAGCTCAGATGTGAAAATC
This sequence comes from Alfaro cultratus, assembly GCA_903066825.1. NCBI lineage: Eukaryota > Metazoa > Chordata > Actinopteri > Cyprinodontiformes > Poeciliidae > Alfaro > Alfaro cultratus. The sequence goes on along the minus strand of CAEFZX010023029.1, from coordinate 61,738 downwards.
TGTCAACATTAAAACTATTAGTCATGTTCACCAGAAACACAAACAGGCTTTATAGCGGAGCGACAAGACAAAGGCTACTGTTCAGGGAACGGCAGCATAACACCTGGTCGCAGTTTGCCACAAGCCAAGTAGGAAGAAGCTCCTCTGTACAGATGAGACCAGAATTAAACTTTTTGACCTACATGTAACGCACTAAGTGAGGAGGTGCACTTCGCCTTGAACACATCAGCATGTGAAGTTTTGTTTTTGTTTTTCTTCTGTTTCATTTTACTACTTAAGTAGGGGCTTGGAAGGTGGTTAGAGTTGATGGATGGAGATAAATACACGGCGAACCTGGAAGAAAACACAGAGGGTGTCAAAGACTTGTAACTGAGACAGAGGTTCAGATTGAAGTACTTTATATTTATAATAGATTGGCCCAGTCAAAGTCTTAAATCCACTTAAATCCACTCTGCTATATTTTCATGAAGAAAGGGCAACATTTTCAGACTGTATAAATGAAAAGCTAGTCAAGAAAAACCCATAACACTTGCAGCTGTAATTGCAGCAAAAGGTGGTTCTATGATTATCAGATTTTATCTGTAGAAAGAAATATGTTCCAATTCTCTCAGCTAATATTAATAAAAATATTCATTTTTGTGGTATGAAACAGTCTAATAGCAGAGTAATAAGAAAACAGGGTTTACAATTCAGATGAGGTTTTGTTGCTAAGTGACCATTAGATGGCAGTAATACATAGCTGAGCAGCTCCATCCACGGCCATCGGGCCGCTATTTTCTTTGCTTTCTGTAAAATACAAAACAAAACAAAAACGGTTTCGGATGAAAATTTGCAATTTAAACAAAGGTTGAGTCAGCATAATTTAGATGCGGTGGTCAAGCTGTCCCTTTCTGCAAATCAGAAATAAGGAAAAGAAGAAGATGTCTTTGGCATAGTCCAAATAATATAAAAGTATATTTTTTGAGTGAATCACTCAAAACATGTAAACACAGAATGTAAAGTGTCCATCTCTGAAAATGACTTACCTCATAACTTTTTCTAGGTGGCTTATTGTGGAGAGAAAACCTGAACAGCTTTTTGCGCTTTGTCAACAGATCGGCGGTACGCGTTGACTCGCACGTCTTACTCCAAAAAATGAGCAACCTACTGTCAAACAAAAGAGTAGCGAGTAAGCAGAAGTACATCTGACAGAGTAAAGAACTGCAGTAGCTGAGTGCTGGAGCTTTATTGTGGTCTAGCTCAAATTTTTTAATTAAGACATCATGGGATAAATCCAATAACAGATGAGAAACAAAGTCTTTTTTGTTTATCTGTCTTCAAATGGCTTTCAGAGGCACATTTAAGGGTTTGAGACTCCATTGAACCAAAGTCATTTTCCCAGTTGGAAAAAAAACATGGAATGATATTGAATTTCCTCAGAGTGGCCATTTTGCCAAAGTTAATGCTGACAACTTGTCCAGGAAGTCACAAATGAACCCAGAAAGGCGCTAATTGATGTAATAGTCAATTGTCAGAAAGAAGAAAGAGGGAAAACGCTGGATCGCCAGTTTGTGACCTTAAGTTTTCTACACCAAGACAATAAGAAATAAACCAGGAAGTCCAGTTTGAGCCAGTTAGATGCTGCAGCATTACTGTTTTCTTGAACTCAACAGATATTTTTGCTCCAACAGGATTGTCTGCACTTCTGCCTCCTGTTTTTGACAACGTACCAGACTCAAAAAACACACAACTCACTCCTGAACACGTTCACATTGAGCAGTTTGCTGAAGTGCTAGGCTAACATTAGCATGTTTATACTCCATTTTCATGTGATGTTATGACATCAGAAAGCACAACCTGCGCACTTTTGGATCCTGATTGTTATTTCAGCCAGAGTAAAAACACAAATTTAATGTATTTCAATGACAAGATGGCCTCATCACAGTTTGAGCAATGTTCTCTGGCTTACAAAAAGGCTGGTATGATCATACGCCACTGAAGTCATGCTGATGTTACCCTTGCAATGCAGATGTACGGCTTAGTTTGGTCTGGCTGCCAAACTTGGTCTCTACCACACCCACATACACCTGGACTGGACCCAGCTCTGCCTTTTCCAAATCAACCTGTTTATCCACTGTCATAGTTAGCAGTAAAACTCACTCTGGGCTGTAGCCCTCAGACTAGTTCATAAAGACAAATGAAGAGTACAAAAAACCAGTGGACCATATTATTACAGAAAATTCACAATGGTTAAATGAAATAAAAAGACAAATGATGGTTTTAGATGGAGAGCTTCCAGTCAGTCTCAAGACAAGTAGGCTAAACGTCAGTACGGATGAGAGAGACGTGCCGTAGTGACTGACTGACATCCACTGCCCTTCAGTGACGAAGAAAAGCCCCACTTTTCTTTCTGTAAGCTGATGGCTGCCAAATACAGCAGTTTTCCTCCAAATGAACACGACTCTGAGCCCGAAACCTTCAGCTAAGTGCAGGAGCGGCATTAAGGCTCATGTCAAAACAGCTTACAGCCACACAGCTCGCTCCAGAAGGTACGGGTCCTGTTCGAAGTGACAGCACTCCGAGCCGCTCTCCCTCTGACAGCCAAGCGCGGCGGAGAGTGGAAGGCTGGTGCTCGGGTAACGCTAGGAAACATGGTTCACTTTGTTGTTAACTTTGGCAGCCCTGGCCCAGGTCTTGAAAGCAGCGTTCCTTTGAGAGAACAACTCAGCACATGTCGCTGCCAACCCTTATTGAGCCAGCTCAGCAGGCTGACCGTAGGGGAGTGATGGCTCTGGTTTTATTCTGGTGAAACTGTTTACTTGGATAGTCCACGGTTAAGTCTCCCAGTGAGATTAGAAAAACAGTTGCTCACCACATCCTCAAGTGCGGCACAGATGCTTATGGCTAACAAAGGAAAAATATAATCATCGTTGTCCTTGGTGCTTGGGTTGTTGAATGCAAGCCTCCCGTGTGTTTACGCCAAACTACGGGGTGTTTGCTAAAGAAATGCCCTGTGACACAGAACAGAGGAACCTGTCAGGGGAAGAGGGAATTTTTATAACGACAGACTTTTCACTTAATGTGCAAAATAAGAAAGTTAGCCTAAATGTGAGACATAAATGAACTTAGATGTGTGATCTGAAACAGCAGATAGCAGGTCTTTTCTGGTAGGTGAGTTTGGTGCTTGTTTAATCACTCTGAATAAGAACCAAATGGTCCAGTAGCAAAGACCAAATAAACAGAGGTTGAAATATTAAACTGAAACACTACTGCTTATAGGGCTGTAAGGAAATCCAAAACTCGCAAGACGAGACGAGACACGATAAGTTCACAAGAAGAGATTTCAAACTTGTTTGTAAGAAAACTTCAAAGATCAAATTTATGCTTCACTCAACAAACTAATCTATCTTTATCTGATTTCTTTTTATCTTTTCAGACTTTAGAACAGTGCTTCAACTATGATCTGAAAAAAGTACATTTTCCAGTGACTACTGATACAGTGTTGTGATTGCTGAACAGCTCAACATACCCGTAGACATCCATGCATTGGCTGTCATAGTGATACTTTTAGCCTCTTTCTGCAACTTGCAGTGCTTATACGTTGCTTGTCACTCTGTTGCCATGCATAGTTCCTGCTGGAAACTTAAAATGCTGCCAAACAAGCATAGTTGTGGCATCTCTGATTACAACTTCATCAGGCAAAACCATGCAATGCTCACACGACGGCAATCACCTCAACGAGAAACATTGTGATTCCTTAATATCACAACGAGATCTTGCTACAAGAGTAGCACCATGTAAGCATATTTTACTCAAGAAAAAGCAAAAAGTCATCATCCAAAAAATTACCATAGTAAGAGTAAAGAGTATTTGATAAAAATAGGCAACTTAGATACTGAGTACTTTAGTAGTACTGTTTACTATAATGTAATGTAAAATAATGTACAGTGGAGCCTCGGTGTTCAGAGGTTACGGCCCACGCCCGCCTCCGACTGGCTAAATGCTTGAAGCCTTTTCTAAAAACACTTTTAACTACATATTTTAATAGTTGAGATACTTAATATACCTTAATGTGCACAGTGGAAACCATTTGGCCAGAACAGCAGAAGCTAATATCTGCGTTCATACTTATTCCCAGTTTCGGAGTACAGCCAATCAGCATGTAGGAAAATAAACAGTGCTCCTGGATTGGCTCTGTTGCCAACACCAACCAGTAGTGTTGACAAGTACTATTATGCAAGTATTTCAGCTTAACAGAGTGCATTTTCTTTCAAATACTTTACATATACTTTATGAAAAATCTACTCAGGGAGAAAAACTGCTTGTTTTTTTCAAAGTTTTTGAGTGTCAAATTATCCTTCTGCAATAACATAGATATTTATTTTGAGACTTTCCTGACTGGAAATAGTTTTCATGTTTTAAGCATCTTAGAGGCTGGCTGGTAGTTTGCATAACTTCAAATATAATCCTAAAGGTGTTTCATGTTACCACTGCACTCTCAGACCACTTTGAGATGCTTTGAGTGCAAAGCGATGTGCAATAATAAATTACGTTAAATTACTATAGTTTACCTGAAATAAATGTATTTTGTTCATTAGTTTTGACACAAAACTCAATTGTTAGTTAACTAGCCATTTGCAATCCAGCAACAATCAGGTCAGTGCTGTGAGATTTGAGCTGCTCAGAAATATTCAGAGAAGTTTTATCTGTGAGGATCCTGTGTGTTTGACATTTGACCTGCTTGGCTGCTTGTAATGTTGCTAAACAAGGTGTTGACACCTCACCCACGAGTGGCTCGACTCCTGCTGAATGACTGAACCGGGAAACAAAGGTTCACCTGACAAATAAGTTTCGGCCTGACACTGCTAGTATGTAAAGTTAAAAAAAAAAAAAAAAAAGTATCTAATAACACACTCTGCTGAGAAAGAGACAAATTGTCCTGGCAAGCTAAATAAACAGAAGATTAATCTGTGTTCTTATGAGAGCTGAAAAAGTCAGTCAAGGATGAAATCGAGGCTTTTGAGAGGTAGTTGCTCAAGATGCAGCGCTGATATGGAGAACCCGAGAACCTGACTGAAATATGAAGAGACCAAAACAAAGATCTGGGGAGTTACATAAGGCAACGGTTTTAAGCCAGGGCCAGTGACTTAGCAGCTCAATGTAATTCTGTTTCTGCTTTGTGTTATCATGTCCACAGGTGAAGTGGTTGAAAAGTTAAAAAAAAAACAAAAAGACAACAACAACAGTCCACGTTGAGGCAGGAAGTGTTGGATCAGATAATTTCATCTACCTCTGATTTGGTCCCTGCGTCGGCGCTGCAGCAGGTGTCGGCGGAGCTGGGCGGGTCCGGTTCAGCAGCCCGCTCGTCTTATCACACAAAGCTTGATTCTGTCAGCGCCGCACGCGTTGAGGCCGTGTCAAAACGCTGACATCGTCCAGACACCTGCAGACTGAAAGGGAGTGAGCTGGTAGCTGCCTGTGAGCGTCCTGTGTGTTAGGAAACAGGCTGCCGAGAAGAAAGAATGCTGTCTGAGTTACTGAATGGGACTTTTCAGACATGCAGAGGGTTATGACAAGTCACCAAAGTATTCATAACGCTTTTACCTTTTCTCATTTTGTCAAATTTTGGCTACAGACCACTATGTACTTCAGTGGAATTTTATGATCAACATCAAATAATCGATTACTGTAAAGTGAAAGTCAAGTAAATGCTGAGCTGCAATAAATCTGAAAAGTGTGGCATGCATTTGCAAAACCTTGCCATTGACCTGTTTCCTGGTGCTTGTTACCAAAATGCTTCCAACCACAAACCAACTAATAGTGAAATAACAAGAAAAATGTATTATCAGATTGCCAGTCTTTCTTGTTATGTACTTTTGAATCAACAAAAAATATTGAGGTGAATGTGAACCAACGTCTCTACAAAATATGCAGCTCTTAAAAACAATGTAATTTCTTGTAATTTGAGATGCAGATTTAATTTTAAAATACAAAATCTGAATTTGTCGTTCAAATTCAAGGTGACGTTTCGTGGTGCTACCACATGTTCTTTAATGTTTCTGCTTTGCTCACGTCATTACTAAACTTCCAAATATAAAATAAAGTCACTAATAAAATGGAAAGATGTAGGAATAGAAGCATACTTTTTAAAAATATGCAATAGTTGGTAAACCTTTTAAAGCCCTTCCGGCAACCTGTTGCCTAAGTTTTAAAAGATTATGAGAAAATCTGATTTCCTTGCAAACAACTTATTAGTAAGAGGCAATAAAATAATAAATTATGACATGAATTTAAACAATTGATTAAGCATCTGTTCAGTCAAAAACACCAATTAGCTGTGTTTCCATTACAAATGTGCTCAAAACTTTGTCAATATTCTGCTAATGTTGCGAAAATGCTATTTCACAATTGGGGTGTCTATAAGAAACATTAAAAGTCACACCTGAATAAGTTTGTTCACACCATAAGTCATTAAGAAATGCGCACCATAATCTTCCAACTACTTCCTGGCGTTTTATTCTTCGTCTTTTCCGCCAGTAGCAACATCCTGTTGTTGATCATGTGACTCATGTGATGCCAAAAAGGATTTTCCTTGCATTTTTGCAAGACAAACCAATTTTGATGCAGCCAAAAAACCCTCCTCATCTCAGCACCAAAACCTTCTATTGACACATGACAGGTTTTTATTTTTCAAAATGGTGCGCTTCCATTAAGCTAATTTATTTTCTAGATGTTAAATTGTAAAGTTACATGGTCGATGGAAATGCAGCTTCTGTCTGGTAAATGTGGACGGATGTAAATGTGAATGAAGTTCCACGGCATTGCTAATAAATACTGTACATCCTCCTTAGCACACAGATGGACCAGACACACTCAGCTGACATGTTGAATTCACACAGCAAACATTTGCTCTTTGGGTTGTTCCACGAGTTCAACGTTCAGAAGCCTCATGGAAGCAAAAAGCTCATTAAAAAGCTGGATTCCTCCACACGGGAGGAGCTCATACACACTGCGGTACACTGCGTCCTCCCCACCTGGTGTGCACGGTCGCTGTACTAAGCGTATATGAGGAAGTGATTTTTCAGGTGTTCATCGGAGGGACCTCTGCCCGTCCCCTGATGCTGAAGCAGATGGCCCCGGGGCAGCAGCAGACATGGACATGCATCTTCATTGTTGGAGAGCTGTACAGTATCTGTTACAGCTCATTTTGGGAACATTTGATGTGATGGAGTACATGACAGCTGAGAGAAACCAGTGTACCAGAGTACTTGTTTCAGTATCAGGTTACTTATTCCTTTGTCACACCGAGCAAGGCCACTACAGAGCATGCTTTAAATCAGCCGCACTGTCCTGCAAATACTCGCTAGAGAAATCCTCAGTAGGTCATGACATTTTGGACCCTAATACGGCTGAGTTTTGTTAAACAGAAATCAAACAAAATCGTTCATTCGTGTTGCCAACATCTGCTGCGGAGACAACATTCCTTTTTTTTCTCGGACCACGTGGTAATAATTTGCTCCCAAAAAAATCCTGCTGCCACACAGAAAAAGAAAAAATAAAAAGCCACATTTCATCTCTACGTGATGATTTCCTTTCTATGCATGTTTCGGAATTTGCTAATGTTTTTTTGGTTAAGACCGTCTACGCACTGTCCAAAACACGACCGGCATCGCAGCTGATTCCTCCGTTTTAATGCGGATTCGGACGACAGCCAGATGTCAGGGTGTGCTTGTGGCTTTTCTGCTCAGTGTGAAAAGTGTTCTGTTCAGTTTTTAAATTGTCTATAAAGGAGGAAAAGTTGTTGACAGGAAAATGAATTTCAACTTCAAAAGTCATGGGTTGCATTTGAAGTGGAAGGAGGAAATCCATTTAAAACTATTCAGACAAGCCATCATGAGCTTTATGATATTTCTTTGGTGTGGTCTGTTGAAGTATTGAAATAAAAACCAAAGTCCTCTGTGGACGGTTGGATTTGGGGCTGAACATTTGGTCGAATTGGGATCAATACCATACAGCATGTAGTTCATCACACGTTTTAGTGCCAGAAAACCTTCAAACCCTTGCTATTGTTTTATTTATTTATTTATTTTTAATAAATAACAAATGCTTTAAAGCTGTTTGTACTTTTTCTGGTGTCTTCATTTAGTGTAAATGTAGATTATTTGCTCCCGGAGGCTAAAGATAATTGCCAGCCCACGAGGTCTCAAGACCAGAGCGGACTTCAACTCTCTCTGACTCTAATCTCAAAAACCATCACGGCTGTTTACGCATTATGTTTTTCTTTATGACAGTTGTTCAGACTGGAAGTGTTTTACATAAACATAGCAGGATGATAATTTGTAAATAATCCACACCTTCTGTGTAAATAACTGCTTAACGTAAAAGTTGAAAGGTTCGCCAAGTAGTGTTTGCATAAAGCGTTATGAGATTTTTCAGATTGGAGTTGTTTGAAGGCGATTTGATCTTGTTCTTGTTATGGCCTCAGGGTCCACTGTCAAGACTCCAAAAGAGTTATCTACTGCAGGTTGGGTGTTAACTGCCTATAACATTTCACTTCAAAAATCCTGAACTATCCCTTTAAAGAGGCAGAGCTTTACATTATATTATAATATGAGTCCCACGTCAAAAACATACCTGGAGTGTTGCTTTGACTCTTTCATGCATATTTGAGAAATCTTTTAATCTCCCGTGGTAACCATTCAGCTGTGCAAAACACCTGGGTGGACATAGCTCCGCCTTTGAGAAGAAGCTCCTCCTCAGAGCTGCATCCATCTATCCCTCCACGGCTCCTTCAGACTAGTCAGCAGCAATTAGCAAACAGCAGATGGAACTGCACATGTACTCAGCTCATCAGCTCATTATAGGTCTACTTTTCTGTGGAACGATGGTAAAAATGTTGTTAAAGGCCTAATAGAGAAGCAAATGTTGTGATGAGTGTCAGAAAGAGCAAGAGTTTCTTAAAGAGGCAGAGGCCCAATTTCAAGCTGTGAAATTGCAAAGTATCATTTTTCTTTTGTTATATTTAAAACAAACAGCTTTTTATTTTTGCAACGAAAGGTAACTGTGCTACAAAATCAAACCAAGTGGCTGGAAAACACATAATACTGTCCCTCTAACATAAGACAATGTGAACTCACTTTCACTTAGCCAACACTTAACCCCTGAAACATCGTGACGCCAATAAAGCTAAGGCTTGTCTGAGGGTCCCCGTTGCTATGCCTGGATCAATGCCCTGTTCACTCTGACAAACCAGGACAGGTGGAAACAATGCCCTGCCTCTGTGGCCCCCGAACTCCCTCAACTCCGCCACAAACACCAAAATGAAACCGGATAAGGGAAGTCAAGTCATGCACCACCGTTCTTCTTATCTCAGCGCTCTCCTTGCCTGAAACCCCATTGCCTGGCAACCAAATGTTTTGTAGTTGCACCTTTGATTTTGGCCTATTTCCCTTAGTACCCTACAAATCCATCTCTCCATACAGAGATTCATTCTACTTTCCCCTTCTTATCATTCATTTCTCTTCAGCGTCTGCATTTGCGATCTTCCCTCCAATCCTCCAAAGTTCCTCTGCCTCTTTCTTCAGCTTCATTTTCCCGCCTTTCTTCTTGCACTCGTCGCGCTCACCCAACGATGCCAAAGGGTGGCCCGGCCGACCACATTGGCCGACTGACGGCCCGGAGAGATGTGGCTAACAGAAAGAAGCGACGGTCCTCTGCCAGCGGGTAACAGCCGCAGAAGTTGGGCAGTCTGGCGTCTCTTCAAGAGGAGAAATGAGCTGAAAGGAGGGAAACACGGCGAGGCGAGAGGAAACTGGCTCGGCGAAGAACCGTCTTGGTCTGCAAACAGTGTAAAGCTGCCTCTTCAGTCGGGGGTTTGCAACACAGCAGGCCTGTCTCTGCTGTTAGAGATGAATGTCTGCGGTGCCATCCCACGTCATGTCGGAAGAAGCTAGCGGCGGGGCGGGCGGCTTTGTGCGGTGAAATCAAAAGAGCGGCGCAACGTTGAAATTCTATTCCAGAGAGCAAACCGCAGGCTGCCTTCCACTTGTGACAACAGCTCCTGTTTACTCAGCAGCGCACACAGGTGGAGGGCTACGTGAGAAGAGCTCCTCTTCTTTTCTTCGGCCTCTCCTTCTCTGCCAATCAGTGGACCGGACTCGAGATGAATGCTCAACACACACACTCATACGCAAACGTGTGCTGACTTTAGCAGCTGCTCTAGGAGGAAATACTCCCAATTATTCACTGCTGAGGTAACATTTTGAACTGAAGCGAGATCACAAAGGAGGAGGGTTTGGATGTCAATAACACGGCAAAAACATAAAATCTCACAAAGTATTTATGATCTACATAGTTTCTACTGCAAAACTCTTAGCGCACTTGAAATTTGACTAAACTAACCTACAAGTAGGCCTGTGTCAATAAGCAGTAAATCAATTAATCATCTGAGAAATTAGCTAGCACTTTTTTGAAGGACAATTCTTTTTACAGACTTCATAACTCATTTTATGTTGTTGTTTGTGTTGTTCTTTGTTTATTTTGGATATTTGAAATGTTTTCCAGTTTATTGATATTTGAGAATGTGTTCTTGCTTTTTTGTGCCATTGCCATTATATTACTTAAAAACTGTCTCAAAACAACAATATTATCATTTATCGCAATAACTTCTGGGACAATTTATCGTCCAGCAAAGTTTGTTAAATTTCTGACAGGCCAACTTAGAAGTAACTTTTCAGACCTTGTTTAAGTCAATAATTTCTTAATACTGATGGAAAAGAGCTATTTCCACTGGCATTATTTCACTTGTAACTTGCACCTTTTCCATCACTATTAAAGAATTATTGACAAGCTCCAAAATCTTGTTGAAAAGTTACATGCAAGTTATATTTGCACTAGCAAGTAAACAAAAATACTTAGTAAGATTTTGTATTTTTGCAGTGAAGGAACAAAAACTGAAGACAAAAATACTGACTGTTCAATGTTTGTTGCAAACATTTTTTATCGTTCAAGTGTAAAACAGAACAAATCTCTTTGACAGTAACGCTGATTTTTGCATTCACTTGTACAAAGCAGATTGCACGCTGACAACGTGACAAAAATTTCAAAAGAAGTATCATCACAACAGATGCAGCTGATTCACCGCTTCCTCTTCATCTGCGTTTTGAACTGCTGCCACCAGGTGAAGTGTACCGCAACCTCAAAGGCAGAACAGCCAGACTGCTGCAGTGCCTTGTACAAATTTGCTGAATTGTGTTGTGCAACAACAGCTTTGCTTTGGCTATGAATAAATATTATTATGTGTTAAAGGGAATTATTAATGAAATTAGTAATTTAGATCAAAATTGCAAGTTGGGGCACCGCCTGATTATCAAGAACAGCCAAAAAGTTCTCAGTCTCAGTTATTGTTTTGTGAATACTTGCCTGATGAAATTTGGCATTAAATAACAACAGAGCCAGGATTAATCTGGTTTTCTCAGACAGCCTGGATCTGCACAGAAAGAATAAAAACAGAAAACTTCTCTCCAACATATAAGTTAACAAAAAATACTGCAACCTTCCACTTCAAATACTTCAATCAACACTAAGCTAGCAGTACGCGACCAAACTACAAAGTAAAAAACAAAGTAAGAAAACTAATAAACTACAAAACAGATGAGGCTGATTCATCACTTCCTCAAAAAGTACAAGAAACAACAAAAAAGTAGAATCAATAACCAATGAAAAGATGCAATGATATCGCTAGATGTCTTCTGGGTTCCTTGGCCTTTATGTTGCCGTTTGTTCTGTAAAATTTCCTAAGAAACATCTGATGCCTTCATAGAAAGGCTGGATTTGTATTGATATTAAATCACACTATTTGCTAATCAGGTGACTTCTTCTGGTGCTGTATCTTATTTAGGTTTATCACTCTTTGACCAAACGTTTTAAAACTAATCTAATTTGAATAACTTAGTTTTGAGCAAAACTAAAAAAAAATGAGCTATAGCAAATTAGCATAACTTTCTCTTTACGATGGTTTAAAGAAACATTTTCTTCAGTGCAGACATTTGATGTCTTTTCAGTTATTCGTTTGGAAAGCCTTCATTTTCCTTCCGATTCCCAACACGTTTTGTACATTTCCAGTGGTAATGTGATGAAATGTGGCAAAGTTCAATGGGCATGGACACTGTTACAGCTCCCTTTCCAGTGACTAAAACACACAGCGTTTCTGATGCACTGAAACAGACTAAATATGCTGTAACTTGAGGCCTCATTTCCTTTGCAGGCTTTAGGTGGCCTGCTTCTTACTGCGGCAAACACGGAGGATAATGGAGGTCTGTTTGTGGACAGAGGGGTATCTGGATGTAGCGATGGAGGGATGTTGTTGTTGAACCGAGATGAAGTCAGAGGGAAGTGGATCCATCTATTAATGGCATAATGAGAGGCAGCAGCTGCATGCCACTGAGTCAGACAGATGTGAAGGAACCAATAGAGCTGAGGGTCGGGGTGGGGGAGGGAGGGAGGGTCGCTGGAGATTCTGTGCCAAGACTTCATCAACACATTCAAGTCTGAGCGCCGCCTGGCCCTGTGACGACTGACGACGAAGGTCACACCGTGGCCTCACCTGAGACAACCTGAACAGCTCCGGAACGTGTCGGAGCCGCATGCTGCTCCGTTCAACTTTGGCTGACCTGGAGAGACACGGCGTGCCAAACTCTGCTCTGCTACAGGCTGCAGCACCAGCTATTCATGGGTAGGGTCTTTTTTTTTTTTTAAGCTTCAGTAAAGTCTAATGAGACATAGGGCACATTACTGAAAAGTCAACAGAATCACCACTTGGCATCGTTTAGACATTTTTTCCAACTTGAATATTATTTTCTGATTGCAGATCTAAATATGGAGAAAGGATTCTTTGAAGCATTTCTCTTAATGCCAGAATGCCGCAAAATAAATGAATACGTGACTGGTAATAAGGTACATGACAAGAATGTGAGTCTCATTACAATGTTGTTTTTCTTAGGATTACAGTGTGTAGGTTTACATACACATATACATTATCTTACACAAAACCTGTCCAGTTTTTGGTCAGGATTACCAAACTCATTTTTATTTGCTAAATGTCAGGTTAATTTGTAAGGATTTTGTGAAAGGATGTTTGCATTGCTTTCTTTGGATTCTAAAACACACATAATGCTTGGCCTTAAAACATTTAAGAAGCTTAAGTTGAGGCAACACCTTAAACGCTGCTGCCTTATGTGACCTCATAAAATAATGAAACAAAATCGTGAAGAGAATTGGGGGCCTTACCAATTCTGATTCAGTTTTGGGTGCAATTTTAGATGGCTGAAGGAACATCTGCAATTTGCTTAACTAGTTATATGAAATTATAAGCAGCAAGGGAATGCCAAGACATTACTGTTTTGCTTGGAGACGGGTTTTGTGTCCCAGACTTGAATGTGTTTTAATGCAAAATATGCATACGGCCCATGTGCTCAGATACTAGCTGAAGCTAGTTAGAAACTCAAAATGAGTCATCACTCCAAAGCAAACTAAAGACCCTTCTTCACGGGGGAGACTTTGTCTCTATTTATAGATAATGCACGGTTCTTGCACTAGGAGTGCTCAAAGTCAGACCTAGCTGGGTATTGCACATAAGTGATTTGATTGTCAGCAGACCGCATGGATTAATGTCACTGTAAGAGTGAAGGTGATGCTTTCAAAGTCCTCGAACAACAACATGCCAGCCACCATTTTCAATCCGTGTCAAAATCGTAGGAGTCGGCAAGATGCAAATCGATACTTCCATGATCAGATCTTTAGGTTCAAACCTTTTTATCAATTATGATGGAAGAGAGCGCACACCCTCAATTAGACAGAGCAAATTGTAATTAGCAGAAATAGAGAGCTTTTTGGAGATACTGGCCACCCAAAGGCACACACACAAAATGATATCACACTATCAATGGACTTGGCTGGAACTGAATAGACATTAACCAGCTAGGGTGATACTTGACAATAGAGGGGATTATAAAAGGCCAAAATACCAAGAGCTTCATTCTGGTAACATGTCTTATCAACTGGTGTATCTAAAATTAAACCATTTAGCCACCATGACTGTTGTTGCACTCGGAGGAAAAACTGTTGTGGGGCAACAGCAACAGGTGCTCTTCTAAAAATAGATATTATTACAAGGGAAGAACTATGAAGAAACATCTCAAGACATCAACCAGAAAGTTACAGACCCGGCTCAGACGTGTCTTCTAAACAGATAATAATCCTAAGAATATAGCTAAATTAGTTGTAAAATGGCTTTAGGTGAAATTGGTGTTCTAGAGTGGCCATGTCAAAGTCCTGTTCCCAGTCTCACCTGTAGGCGTCCCACTAACCTGACTCAGTTACACCAGTTCTTTCAGGAGGAATGGGTCAAAATTACAAAAACATTTTACCCAAGTCATTGTGTTTAAAGGCTATTCTATTAAATAATAGAACAAAACCGGTCTCTAAAAAAACCCAAAAATTTATTTCTTAGATTATTATTGAAATCATTCGAGTAATTATGTAGTACCATGAAAATGGAACAATTTCATCTGATTTGATGTCAAACAGCAAACAGGGGCAGTGTGTCTTTTTATGCAGGGTATGTAAACACCAGGTTTGATCTGCAGATGGCATTGATCATCAGACTGGGACTCTGTGTCGGCTTTCCCCCTTTCATGACTGCGACCTCCCTGAATGTCAGCATCGCATCCTTCCCATTCCATTGAACTTTGATAAATTACCTTTAAGTCCTACCAAAGGTTACTTTGCGATTTTGAGATTTAATAAGACTACAAACATCTCAGATTGTGATGATTACACTAAGGCAACTGTCAATGTTCTAATAATATCATAAAACAACTGCAGGTGATGATCTGCGAACACACGTTACTTCTGCAAGACCTGATTTATGCTCCCCAGCATAAATGTACATGTTACAGTGACGACACACATTTCACACCCACAGACACACACCGAAAACAGCTACAGTCATTCCTGGAGGTGTTGACACATGCAGGCATTTCAGTTGATTGTTTGGCTGACAGTTTTTGGGAAGTTGAGCCTTGTTCCTTCTGTTGTTACAGGCCCTGGCAGTGATTCTTTCCTTAAGACGATGACATCAAGCTTAGTCACTCAAGTGCTCCTGCTTTGTAATGCTTGTTCTCTTGTTCTCCAAACAGAAATAGAAGCTTTTCGCTCTTACAGTCCTCAAACATAAACTAGTTTTCTGCTTCCCCGCAGCCCCTCTCCTCTTCCTGCAGTAGGTACTTTTTCTTCTACAGTCCTTTGGGAACACAGACCACATGAGATCCTCGCAGAGGTTCCAAGACATGCATTTTGATCCCTACAAATTCACAATAAGTTCGGGCTTTGCAGCTTATTCAAAGCCACTCATGAATGAGAAAAGCATCTGATCCGCGGGGCTTTTATGTCGAGAAAATTACTCAGGTGCACTGTTGCTGCAAGCGCGGGCTGTGCAGTTGCGTGGCAACATTACAATTCGCAGCGACACAAGCCAGAAACACAAGCTCATCTTAAAGAAACCCGCAGAGTTCTATTTGGGTCACTGAATACCTCTGTGTTTACCCTCAGCCTACTGTGGGATTGACGCGCCGATCCTCACCTCCTCCAGGGAGTTTTTTCCACTGTGACATGTGCGATGGGGGAAACTTAAGCCTCGACACATCTTCCAAACAGGAATTTTCACTTCTCTTCTTTTTAATCCCGTAACCCCCATCGTCTTAAAAAACACATCTGTGTTTGCGAGAGTGTGTGTGACAGGTCTAATACGTCTCCAAACAGCAAATCAGTACAGCCCACTGCTCAGGTTAGTGCTGCCAACAACGAGGAGCAGGCAGCCAGCCAATCAGCACGAGGCTCGGCAATGACCTGACAAGCTTACTTGTGACCTCTACGGTGAATCGAACAAAGACTGTTGAACGTTTGCTGAGTGGAAATAGGAATGTGTCTGCATTGTTTCTTTTGGCTCATGACAAATGTTAAAGCTGTACACCACACTTATATTTGAAATAAGTCAAACTTACTTTAGGAACAGTTTGACACATCTAAAACATGCCATGGCCATGTTTTCTATTTGTTTTGCTGTTTTGTTGGAAATCGTTTAATGAAAACAGTATTGACTCTTCAGAGACAAGCTTCCTGGTTTCTGGTGACATCACAGAAGGCATAAGGCAGGTGATTGGAGTTCATTTTTACATCTGCTTGTGCGTTTCTTAATCATTTCTTGACTTTAATTCATTAATTTTGCATAATCAATTCTATTGATTTTAAAATTAAAACGTTTAACACAGTTAAAGTTTTTTTTTTTTTTTTTTACATACAAAGGTTCCGGTATTCACATGTTTCTGGTACACCCAGGAATGTGACGCACAAGCCACATCCGCAAACAACGATGGATGACAAAGCTGCTTCCCTTGGTTGACCGGAGGTTTGCGTTTGCTTCACAAAAACAATCTGATGGGATATTAGAAAAGACTTTTTACATTGTACTATCAAATTCAACTGGAATGTTGCAGAATTTAGATGTAAACTTCTTAAAAGTGCTCAGTAATAGCAACTGCAAAGCTTGATTGTTCTGTCTTACAATGTCATCGACCAAAATCAGTCTAATGGATAAAACATTAGCATTTTGGTAAAATCCCACAACAGAAATCCATATCACATTACCCAGCTGTTTCTGTTGTCAGGGCACAGTTATGCCATTATTTTAAGGAAGGTGACGATTTATAGAACATGTGAACAAACATGTCAACATATAACAAACACACTTCACAAACATTCCTAAAGACCACAATGCCAAATCTCCTTGATGCAAACAAACGCTTAGTAGACTGTACCGTTAAAAAGAAGAGCTGCAAGATGGCACGGAGGAAATGACTTCTTTCTTCACACACACACACACACACACACATGCAACCCCCCCCCCCACACACACACACACATACACCTTTTCACTGGCAAGCCGTCATGAATTTGCTCACAATAATAAGTGCCTGTGCTGTACTTTTAGAATCCAGTCAACAGCAAAGAAGGAGCATCACTGACCCCCTTTTTCTAGCTACGCACCATTGAAATCAAATCACCATGTGGGATTTCAGAAACACATTCTCCACCTGTTGCAGGAAGTGGAAATTACAGAGCGATGTAAAAGCAGCTTTAAACTTGTGTGAGACGAATAACTGCTGACAGAAAGACACACTGTGCACCGAGATATGAAGCTACACGCTAACACGTAGGATCGTCTGAGGCATGCACTTACAAGCTAATGAGGAAATTAAAAACACAAGAAGAAATTCGGGAGTTTGACGATTCGGGTTTTTGTACTTCTACAAGGCGGTTGACTGGTTGACCTTTATTTCCTTTAAATGGTTAAATCTGACACACACATTGAAATTCCAGTAAGAATTCCAATGTGCCAACAAATTTGGTGTTGGCATGGAAATAAATACACGGCATAAGACCGCAATCTTCCAAAATGAATGTTTCTTTTTCACTGTTGACATTGTGTGTCACACTCTCACTGAGGTCTTTTCAGTTGTTCCGTCGATTCTGCACAGATCAACCAATTTTTGTAATAATTTTTATAATTAATGTTAGGAAAGGACTTAGCGGCTTTTGGGTCAAAAACAACATTTCCCACAGTGCCTCAGAGACACTACCTGCAAAGAGGAATCCTGACCTGCCATTACAAAGGACATTACATGAAGTCTCTGGTTCCTTAAAGGAGGGTGGAGAGGCTTTCATGCGAGGCTTCTTAAAAAATCAAACTATGCTGTCAGATGGGCTTAAGAGGCAGTTTAAGCACCTACATGCCTGCATTTGTACCCAAGACCAGAACCTGAACCAACCGTGCAGAGACATGGCTTTAAGTCAGACTTTGGTGTCAACATGACTCTAAATGAACTCCTGTTGTCTTTGGGGGATATTGAGACTTTCATGCTGAAGGGTGGTGGTGGTGGGGGGGGGGATTAGTTGGTAAAGACTTCATGATCATACGAGTGTTAAACAGTATTTATGCAAACAAGACAAAAGGCCCAGAGAACTGCTCCACACAAATCCAGGTACATTTATGAGCAGGGGGAAAAACTGCCAACTGTGCCATAAAAACAGAGGAAAAGGAGCATGTAAAGACAGAACCGAGGCGAACATGAAAACACTGTTAACACCAACATCCCTCTTTCTCTCTCTCTCTCTCTCTCTCTCTTTCACTTCTGGATAATTGCTGTTTTGTCTTGACTGTCTGCTGTTATTTATTTGCACAGGAACTCAGACAGTTTCCCTGAGGGTAAGAGATGTTTTTTTATATGTTTTATAGTATTTGTAAAGCAAAAGCAAAAAAAACAAAAAACAAAAAACATGTCAGTGAAGCAGTTGCATTTTATTTTAGTTTCTGACAGCACTAAACTACAGCTGGAGAAAAGAAGAACTTCTCTCTAAAATGTCACAAAGACCTAGGTATTGTTAGCCACTGTGTTGAATTGCTCCTATTTCTTGCTGAAAAGTTACTTCTTAGTCAGTTGAAATAAAAATGATTATCATCCAGAAGGGCCCAGATGTCTATAGAAGGGTATGAATACTTTTCAACAGGCCAGTTTATGAGTACAGGAATATATGGAAAATTATTTTTGACTCAGTGGTTTACATAAATATGACCGGCTGGGATTTCAGTAGATAACTGGTTGGTTTATCTATTTTGCCCTCAAACACCAGCAGGTGCAGAGACGATGGCTCCATCACAGCATCTTGCTCTGAAGGCGTAACTATTTAGAACACCACCAGTTATGTCATACTGTGAATTATGCTATGTTTCAGTGATGTATTTCAGAAGTACAAGAACTAACACACAATTTTTTATCTCATTTGACGTCATTTGAAGACAGTATTTCCCAACCCAAGTTTTAGATGTTCCCCTGCTTTACTGCACCTGATTCAGTTGATAGTAGTTCAGCAAACACCTGTCAATTGAAATCACCTGGGCTGAAGCAAGGAAACACCTGAAACATGCAGGTGTCCCTTGAGGACCAGAGTTGGGAGAAATTGTTTTAAGGTGTATGACTAATGTCTGAATGCTAGGAGATGATTCTGTCCAGCCTGGCCTTTTTCAGCTTGGAATTGGTCATTCATTGAACATGTATTAAAAATGGAAGAAGCACCTAAAGTTTGAATTTTTAATAAGCGCAAAGGGAAGAAATTTGAATTAGCTGATGCAAAGCTTACCCTGTGGTGGACTGGCGACCTGCCCAGGGTCTCTTACCTCTCGCCCAATGAAGATAGGCACCAGCACCCATGTGACCCTGCAAGGATAAGTGGATATAGACAACACATTGTTGGATGATGTAAGGCTGGTAGAAAAACAAAAGGCTCGCAGCTGTAACCGCGAGCCTTTTGGGATATGTTCATATAAAAAGCAGTGTGAAGTATTTACCTGAATGGGGACGACTACAAATGGATGCAAGAAGTTCAAATGTCTTCAAGATCTTGCTTCCTGTTCTGCTTCGTCCTTATTTAAACTGGGTGACAGTGGAGGAAACGCAAAAGAGACAGAGAGAGCAAATGAGCAGCAGAGTTAAAAGGGAAGAGGAAGAGTTTTGGATTAGATCTGTCATCAATTAAAGCACCCGAAGATATATTTTAAATAGCTGTTGATATGGCAGCCTGAAACAACACCAGAAACCAGTGGAGCAATGAAGTGAAAAATGAAACGGTGTCTGCGGACTATTAGAGCACAATTGCGTAATATGATATGTTTTATAACAGCAGGAAAATTCAGCTTCCAAACAATGTTACAATTCTCTCCAGTCCTCCATCCCAGAGTATGAGCTGGAAGATGAATGAGACCAGTAATGGAGAATGTTTTGGGGGGGTGGGAGGGGGGCTCTTCTGTGTTTCAGTCCCTGTGGTCCAGATATCAACTTCAGCTCCTACAAAGTGAGTGTACCATTGGGTTATGTCTATTAGAGACTCTATTAAGCTGATGCGGGGGCTGCACGGGGAAATGGGTGTCTCTGATACGAGGGGCAGCAGTGTGTGACAGGACGACTGCCTGGCATTGGCTGTGCATGAGGATGAACAGTCCAGGCACATGGAGTGGACCGCTGCAGCCCAGATCACAGCGGTCCACAATGTGGAACATTTCACTGTGAAATATTACATAAATGTGGGAGGAATCTGTGTTTGTACAATGCTGTGGAATGTATCTGTATGAGTAAGAGAGTAACATCGGACTCCCGAATGCATGTGGGTGTAGAGTAGGAAGACATTTGTGAGGATATATTTCAAAAAGAAACGCCTCAGGTTGATTTTTGAAATATCTGTGTGGCACTTAGATTGATGTACGCTGATCTCAGAGGAAGAACAAACAACATTTAACAGATCTTAAAGGGATAGTTCAGGATTTCTGAAGTGAGGTTTCTATTCAAAGTACATGATACAAATTTGAATATGATGAAAAAGTTTGATAGTTTTTGTGACTCGCTTCAGAGTAATAGTTACATAGATTTATTACACAAAGTGAAGTATTTCAAGCCTTTTTTTTCTAATCATTTTCATTATGGCTTACAGAAAATGAAAACCAAAATCTTAGTGTCTCAAAAACTATGACCTCAAATATTACACAAGGTTAATAAAAAAAATAACATTTCAAACACAAATGGTGAGCACATTGGTGAACTTGTAAAGTTAGATAATCCCTCAAAGCAGTTTTCACTTGCTGAAAAATATTGAAAATTGGAGTAATTTTAGAACTTGTTTTACAAATCCCTCTCGATAAAGTAGTTTTCCATTTTATCACTCGTGCCACATTTATAAGCCCTTCTAGTGTCTTATATGTTTGCAGTGGGAACATTTCATAGACTTGGAACATACAGAAAGTATCTTTTAAACCATTCCTCTTTGGATCATCTCTTTGAATAATTCAGCAAATAAAAAAGCATTTTATGTCTGTTGCATCATTTGAGATTGTTTTTGTTTTGTTCTTTTGAAAGAGCCAGGAATGACTTATTTTCAATGACGGGGCATGTTTTTTTTTAAAAAATATAATCTACAATCTCATATTTTAAGGAGTTTGTCACTAGATTCCCAAAGGTTTGAAGTAAAGACAGGCCCACATCATCTTAGATCCTCCACCATACTGATAGTGCATGGCAAAGATGATTTTCTAGATTTTCGTCCTTTGTTGATTCTGCTCAAATGTTTGCTAAACAATAACTTTGCATCATTTCACTAAAGTACACATATATGAAAATCCAAACAGAGACGAGTGAACTCCACGTTGTTGTTTGACGTTTTCGGTCATAATCTCTGAAGTGTCTTTAAATTCGTAATAACCTTCAATTAAATGTTTCATCTTCCCTGCCTTTTTAAGTAATTTCCCACATTTCAGTTAATATTTTCTTAGTAAATGACAAAGGCCATTCATTCATCCACCCATCCATCCATAGTTCCTCCATAGTGTCTTCCTTTTGGTCTCCTCCTGGCGGGACGCGCCTGGAACATCTCACCAGAGAGACATAATGCTTGAGCCACTTCAACTGGCTCCTCTCAATGTGGCTCTTCTCTGAGCTCCTCATTTATGAACAAGATACTTAAACTCCTCCACCTGGAACACTACTTCATCGTAGAGAAGGTGTTTCTACCCCTTTCTAGTTCAAGAAAAGGGTAGAGTTCTGTCTCTGACTGAGAGGTGCTGATTCTCATGTCAGCCGCTTCACACTCGGCTGTAAACTGCTGCAGTGAAAACTGGAGATCAAGGTCTGACGAAGCCATCAGAACCACATCGTCTCCAAAAAGCAGGGGCCAAATACTCAGGCCACCCAAACAGATCCCCTCGACACCTTGGCTGTACTTAGAAACTCATATTGCTGGTAAAGTGAACCAAGTTCTGACACCAATTAAACAAGGACCTACCAGCCTGTATCTTCAAAGTACCAGCAGCAGCACACCATCCCCACCGTATACAGAGATGCCAGATGGTGAACCAGAACCACCTCAAAGCCATATGGAAGTCGTTCCCCACGGCTTCACCAAAATCCTCCCACGCCTGAATCTTTGCCTTGCCAAACACCCGAGCCTCAGTCCGGTTGGACTGCCGGTACCCGTAGGCTGCTTCTGAAGTTCCACAGCCCAGACTGACCCAGCAGGACAAAATCATCAGACGAAACACAGGCTTAAAGCTGTGACACATCTTTGAGTTGACTTGATATTAAATATATTGAACCGGTAACTGAGATCTAGTCACATGGAACTTTGTGAACTTCCACGTTTCAAGCTGCATTTGAATCAGTCAGATCCTGTTAATAGTGTGAAGTGAGCCTGTGAACCATTTGTATCAATGGAAAACAAAGCAATCTAAACAAATTTTACCTTCTTACCAAGAAAAACATGCTCAACATAACATTAAACATTAAACTCACAAAATTCATCATCAGTTTTTGTACACGTCTCAAACTATTTTTGAGGAATTTTTAGTACAAAATACAAGGCATTTCAACTTTGAGTGTGTATGCTGTGCAAAATAAATGCACTCAGCAAAACAAGAAACCAAATCAAAGTGTAAATTCAGCACTCAGAGGCTGCACATCTTAGCAGGATCAAGTAACACAAATCACAGAACAACATTTATTAATTTAGCACACCTCTGAGCTGAGCTTGTTTAATTCTCCTGCATGATTTATCACCTTCACCTGGGTAATGGTTTCGATTCAATAATTAGTTAGAACGTTTTGTTACGCCTCTGTCGACGCTCCAGTCTCAACGGAGCCATTTTTCAATTAGGTGATTAGTTCCAGTGAACTGAGAAATTAGTGCCTCCTGTGAAGATCTTCCACTAGTTTGGAAAATGTCTCTAGAATTGTGAAGTTTTATTTCAAAATAAAACCTTCAATCTCGATGAACACGTTCCAGTAGTTATTTGTTGTGCAGTGAGCGGGGGATAAATGAGAGGGGCACTGCTCCGTTGTAAATATGGATTATTTGTCATGCGCTCGATAGTGCTGGTAACTTAGAGTGCCGACTTTGAGACAGAGCACCTGGGCCAAAGGTTTGTAACCAGAGAAGAGTTTGTCAGCAGCGTTCACAAGCGTTTCAAATCTCCAAACTTCCACATGCAGCATTGCCAAGATACCAAATAAGACATAATATAACTCATGTGTAGCAATTAAGCTGAGAGCTTCCACATGACCTCAGGGTTCAACCTGGAGTTAATTAACGTGCACTATTTGAAGAAGAGCTATAAATTTAAATTAGAATAACCGACACGAGGTTATGGTGAAATCAAAATCAATCAAAATCAAGACGCAGCAGTACACAGGGTTGACACGAGGCATGAGTTTTGCATCAGAAGAGTTTTATTTATTCTGAGCGAATCTAAATCCAGTATTAAATGTTGCATACAAACATGTTAAAAAACAACAACAAATGGACATGTAAGCTGGAACTGTTGGGAGCTCAGAATACCTGTCGTAATGCCCTGCAGGCAAACTGCTTCAGAGTTGTTAAAAAGTCAGCAGAAGCCACATCTTTGGCTCTTTTACGACTGTAATTTATTTCCATCACACCTCAGACTAAAGAGTAAAAAAAATCTTTTTTTCTTTTTTTTCCCAAAGTCATGTTGAGAGTATGATACTTCATCAACTAGACAAGTGAAAACACAGAGAAGTGTATGTTTCTTCACAATGCCTGGAGCTTTCAGTCTGACCTTGTCCCCTCTCCATCTCCCTCTCACCTTCTGCCTCCAACTCCTCCGCCCCGGGGCACCAATGGGTGGGCCTTTAGGAGAGATGAGCGAAAGGGGCCCTTGGCATCACCCATACCTAAGATGGAAAAGACAAAAAAAAAAAAGAAGAGGGAATTGGGGTTGGGGGGAAACCCAAAGGGTGATGGCGAGCCTTAACATTGTTGAGACAGTGTTCGGGTGAGGAGGAATGAGGTAAATATCAATGGCGGTGGTCTCATATAGCCCATTAGTCAATGTCTGCTGCTCCCTGTCTGAGCATCAGTGCAGAGCTGCCCCGGGGTTTGCACCACCAGCACCACTGTCTTCCTGCTGGATTGTACCAATGTGAAAATAAAGCAACCCGAGCCGGGCATAAATCATAAGGAACATTTGTTACCTCGGGTAATTGTGCTTCATCCATCTTTGGGCTCTTTTTTTTTTCTCCATATGTCAACCCCTGGAGGCTGCTGGTGTCGGCTTTGCAGGTCTGCCAGTAGGTTAAGCTGGGCCTAACTGGAACCAAACAGCAAAACCCAGGACGGGATCTCACACTGATGATGCAGAGGGATGATGTTCTCACACGTTAGATATCACATGTAACAGTCAGAGTCTACTGTGTTGATTCATCTGATCTGATCTGACTCACAAGGTTTTAGATTTTACTCTCCAAACACACCTTTAAAGACATATTTACTAACTCTGACCAAGTTATGGAAGACTGGTAAAAATTATTACATCATGATCAGTAAACAAGACCTGCGATGATGCCGTAAGAGAGACGAGTTGGAAGAAAATAAAAAATCTGACTCAAAAGTAAGAAGCAGACTATTGCGCATGGCATTCTGGGTAAATAAAGTCAAAACAAACACGTGTTTGGTGTAGCGAGAGAAATGACTCGTGGTCTTTTGCTGAAAGACAAAAGAAAATCTTACAACCACTAAAATCTAACGCCACTCCATTTTTTTAACATTTTTTGAAGAAGAAGAAAGTTCTACTCTGTCTTCTTCAGAGGTTTTCATGGTTCTTCGAGCAGCGCCACCTAAACAGGTTTTTCAAAGCGTTTGGTTCCTTTGAGATAGTGCAGTGTGAAAGAAAAGCAGGCCAGCTGAAAATGGAACAAATGTTGACATTTTGTTCCCCAATCAAAGCGAGTCTACCGGACTATCAGATATGAAAACACCCTTAATGTAGAACTTTTAATATAAAACCAACACCTGACAAAATAACACATTTGCCTGTCACCTTTTGGAGAAATGTGATTATTTAACAGGGAGATCACCAATAATCTCCAATGTTAAGCAAATGCAAACATCAATGGTGCAAAGAAATACAAGTTAAAGTACAAATTCAGCATTTGTTCATAACATTGAATAGTATGGACAAGAGCTATTACTTGGTTGAAAGGAGTTTTTTCTTCTATCCACTTGGTGCGCTTCTATGATATATTGAAGTACAACTACTAGACTGGAGATTCCAAAAGTTTTTTTATTGTCAAATCTTTTTGGTCTCATTCAGAAATTCTTAAATAATAACACTGCTGTGAACTGGCAACCTGTTCAGGGTGAAGCTCGTTCTGGACAGACAGATGTCCAAAACCTTTAGGTGGAAAATTGTGAGCTTTGCCTTTCTAGGAAAACAAATACCATAAGACTTCAGTTCAAGAAACCTTGAAGCAGTAAATCCTGCTTGAGAAACGAGTTCAACTAAATTTGGCTTGTTACTAAGCAGAGAGTAAACTCAATAATGGTGTGTTGTGTTTTAATGTGTGTTGTGATCTGTTCTTTAAGACGTTATCTCTTCGCACCATTTGTAACCTCAAATAGTCACAGAACCATGAAATCTGTCTGAGACTGTTAGCACCCTGCCACCTCCGTTCACCGCTGTGACACACGTCTTTAACGCACCGTTGTCTGGAACACACACACACACTTGCACACACACACTCTCATACAACATCAGCAGCACTGACAATAGGCAATCGGAGAGCTGGTGATGTCTGTCTGGCCTTTTTTCTTCTCAATGCTTCAATGCATCTGATTCTAACAGGAAGCAACACGAAAAGAGGAAAAAAGAGAAACAGATGGAAGGTAGAAGAAATAAAAAGAATGAAAAATGTGAAATGATACCAATCATTTTGAATCTAACTTAGATCAGCAGGTTCTCAGTCAGAGTAAACATGGGGAGGTGGAATTAATTGTAAGTCTTTCTCTTTCTAATCACATGTCAATCCAGAAAAAAGCCACAAAAACTTTTAGACAATAAAGTCTGAGGACAGAGAAATGAGAAAATAGTTATGGAAAGGGGGAAGATTTTTTTTGCATTTTTTATTTATCCAACTCTGTTGTGCATTCCTCTGGACTGGAGTATTTTTTACAATTGTTTGTTTATGTTGAAATTTTCCCCTTCCCGTAGATTATGTTTATTCTTTATCCAGTTTTTAAATTTATTTTACATCCTGTCTTTGTGTGAGTCTATTTGCCGTTAATGTCTTGTCACTTTGCTGCTGCGTAGAAATGACCCCATAAAGGATATTTATGCTCTATTGTAAATCTACATTGATATCGATTGATGACGTGATAAACTCTGATCGCTCTGGCAGCTCGTCTCTGAACTCTGTCCAAGAGCTTCGTTCTCCGTGTAAGAGGTCATCTCCTCCCACGCCGTCTCGTCACACCCGACAGCTGACGTTAAGGAATGCACCCACTGCCACCCCTGCAGCGCCTAATCAGCCCCATCACCTGCACGTGTGAGCTCAGGTTTTTAGCTTTCTGCTCACCTTTGGTTCCAGAGGTCCAGCATTTCATTTCCGTGCGCGACTGCCAAGTTACTGACCTTGTTTCTGTGTTAGCGTAAGCAGTAGCGTGTCAATGTGACCAGCTTCACGCAGGTGTAAGTAGTTCTGCACGCGGTGCGAATAAAAGCAGCAGCTGAATCCTGCGACTCTGATCCACAGTGAGAGTGTGTGGTTATTAAACAGAGAACCAGTCATGTCTGTCAAACTTGTTTCCCCCAGTTGGTTTTGACATTTCACTTTCTGTACAATGACATCAAACATAAGACGAAATGTGATGTAACCATCCAGACTGAGGAAACACTGGAAAAATGAATCGGGATGCGGTTTTAATTTAGAACCAGGCATAAAAGAGGACAGGTGAAAAAACTGTGACGTTTAGACTCATTTTAAAAAATAACATAGGTTGCATAGTGGACCACCTTTATATGCAGTTTAAAAATGAAAAAGTTTTCTTTCATTTTTGCCCTACACAGGATTGTGTAGAAAGATGATTTGTAGTCTTAGTTTTCTGTTTGCACATGCAGGTCAGAAATTGAAGTTTGGTTCAGACCACCTTCTTCCAGAGGTTTGCTGTTTTCCTAAATGGGAAAACTGCCAGTGGGGCTTCTTTAGGCTTTCTAAGCAGCTGCTTGGTTTGCTTTTACCTTGGGCCGGATTAAAATAATCAGAGGTAAAACAATGGGATTTATGAAGGAAATTTGTACTGGATTTTTTTTTTGGTGTATTGTAGTAAAGGAAGCTGAAATATTTTAATGGCCAAAAGGATTTAAAAAGTATCTTTCAACTCCCAAATACGCACCACAATTATCCCTATAAAACAATGCAGTTTGTGGTTGTAACAATGCAAAACATGCAAAAGTTTAAGGGGTGTGAATTCTTTTGCAAGGCATTGTGTTTTTATCGTCTTATACATGTTGCCTTAATGAAAAGGGTAATCACATAGCCAAGGCTTAAAACAAAAAGAATTAATGTTGAATCTGTTCGTTAATTCAGCAAATATGAGGAAAGTTTTGCAAGAAAAACTAGTTGTTTTCCAGGTGGAAAATAAGAAGCTAAAAATGGCACAAGGCACCACTGAGGGAATGTTTTCAACTCCTCCAAGTCACGAGTTACTGAGTGGCTGTTGACAACAGAGGATGCCATTTATCAACAGGTGTGAGGAAGCCAATGAAGATACGAGGATATATAACACAGCGTGGCAGCCAAGCCCTCCTCAGGAAGAGAAGAGCACGAACAAGGTGGGGGGGGGATGGAGAAAACCCGCAGACGAGGTGTGGGCAAAACCACAGCCACATTCTCAGGCTGCAAACACCCTTTCACCACTCCAGGATCTCTCCTCCCCCACCCACACGCTTATCTCCCTCGGATCTAAAGGGAGGCGGATGCCCTGGAAAGCTACACGTTGTCAGCTCCAGCATAATTGGGAGAAAACATGCAGCTGGCCATTGCTGAGGCTCACGTTCCGGTTCTAAACCTGAACTGGAACAATAAAAGTCCTTTTGTCCAAACCACCAGATGCAATTATATGGCTACATCAGATTAAAAAAATAAAAATAATTTAAAAAAGTGGATACACCATGTGCTAAATGCGAGAACATAAATGTACCCGACTTTGTTAGCGCTAAAATAAAAGGTGATGCAGAGCTGCTGTCGCCATTTTAATGTTTTATCTGATTATCTGTTTTGGTTTTGCGACTGGAAAAGGGTGGAGCGTGTTTATAATGCATGGGAAACAAAACTAAACATGCAATAGAGATGAGCCATGCAGGCTTTTTGTTGTACTGAGAAAAAAAAACAAAAAAAAAACAAACGTGTTGGTTTCCCTGAAGGTTAAAGACAAACACGGGCAACTTAGCGTGAAGAACATACTGTATTACAAAGGTCGGGATGAATAGGTCGGGACAGAGAGAAAAGCTCCCTGTTCGGCCTGCCAGATGGGTACCTTTGCTGTTGTGAGAAGACCAGGCTGGCTTTAGACAACAAGCGCGACAGCATTATCTGTCCCCGGAGAAACAGGGCTATCTGTTGGTGTTCAGGTAGCGGGGGGAGGTAAATGAGGGGGCGCCGGGGTCGGCATCCTGCTTCTAAACGTGGAAGAGGAAACTAATCCCAGGTCAAAAAGGGCCACTGTGTTGAGTGAGACTTCACATCGGGATGGGAGATTCAAAGTGTGTTCCTCTCTCTGTAATTCCGCCATCCTTATTAAAACCCTGCACCTGGGCCTGGGACCGATCCTTGGGGAACCCCCTCATGGCCACAGCCAGTCGGGCCCCTAAATCTGTCCCCGGGTCTTTACTCACTCTCCACTTATCCCTCCTTCCTTCCTTATTTTTGTGCCACTTTGGGTCAAGCTCAGGGCCACAGGGTTGGGCAAATGTGTGCGGGAAAGAGGGCAAAATAGGATCCGGGAGAAAAGAGCCAGACATTGTTGGCAAAAGATCATTCACTATTTTTACTTGTGACTCACACAGGTAATAATGGGTTTCAGAACTTGTGCTGAACATCAGATCCCGGTTCATAGGTGTCATCTGCTGTTAATTGGATGAAACAGGCTTTAGGATGAGTAACGCATAGAGAAAACCTTCTGTTGGTATATAAGGAGGAATCGTTCTGCACAAGGTCAGTGACATTCATGTGGAAGTCCGCCCAACAAGTGTACTTTCACAAGTGGAGCATTGCGACTTTCGCCATGATGCTCCACCAAATTATTAGAAGTTATTTTAGATTTATTTCAAGCGTAATGGACACAGATTAAATCTTATTTAAAAGGGAATTAGACAGGAGCAGATGAGAAAAAAGAAGCACAGAGAGAACACAAGTTAACATCCCTGTATTCTGCCTCTAGACCTTCAAACAAAACCAAGAAATCACAATGAACGTATTCTATCAGGGTTTTTTTCTCTTTTTTGCACATCTTAGTGTTTCTAACAAATGTACGAAAATTTTTAATGGCCATTTTACCCTCCAAAAGCTTAGAAGAACTACTGAGTAATCTTTTTGGCAACTTAGTTCTGTGACGTTCTTTTTTTTTCTTTCCTGGTTTGTATCAAATTAAAAGTTAGCATTGAAGCGACATCCTTTCTGAACCCTTAAATGAATCAATCAGCAGTCAGTGCAGACGTGTGCCCCTCTGGAAGCGCAGTGGAAAACATTCCTACATCTGAAGAACCAAAATTATTGTTGTGGCTTTACATGAAAGTGTTGGCTCCACCTGGCTCTCTCTGCGGCGGCTTTCACACAAGTATTCGTTGAAGTCGCGGCCTTTGAGCCGGCTCCCGTTATTAATTGCTGTCGAGTTTGCGGCGATATCCAAAACCCCCGGTACGACCGCGTTCGACGTCCGGACGAAAAACGTCTGAGAGTCAAGCGCCTCTTGAGTCGTGAGTGTTTATCGTGAGGCAAAATAACTCAGAGTTATTTGTGCTGTGAGGTGAATGTTATTTAACTGCCACTCAGCTAGTTTTTTTTGTTTTTTTTGTTTTTTGTCTTCAGGCCACTGCCATATGTCTCTCCAAGAGTCTGTTTACACCAAGAACCTTTCACTGCTAGTAAGTCTCAGCAGTCAGCCAGACCAGAGGTGGCGTCACGCAGCTCCTCCAGCTACAGCCTCGACTCAATCTGTTATTGTTACTAGTGGCATTACCATGCTTAAGCACACCAACATAATTTGTAAGAATAAGAACAAATTAGTCGAAGGCCATGTGTGTGTAGCGTGTGCTTAAAGCCTCTGTGGCTCCGGGCAGCGCCTAAAACACATGTGAGAGCGCAGCCTCTCCACGGTTTTTTCTCCTAAACACGAGCCGGGCTCGGATTTCAGGCCTTTGTGGTCTCCTAAATATATATCGAAAAACACATCAGGCTGCGTGTCAGCGCTGTTTACAGGAAAGTGATTTATGGGACTTTCGGAGGTAGAGGGGGAAACGCCGATATGGTGTGAATGACTTTCAGAGAAACGCACAGGAGGGGTAACCGTTCAATAACCGCCAGACGGTTTGTCCGCGTCACAAAGAGGCGCGCGCCACGTCAGATGTCACGCAGAGGCACGTAAGTTACAGAATTAGCGAGACGTCTTTAGGTTTTTAGCTGTATGGTTGAGCAGTGCTTGTGAAAATAAATGCTGGCCATAATAGCATGGCAGTAAACGTGGCTTGCATGTGGTCAAATAAAGCCTCCATGCATTCCTTCATGCTGTCTTTGTATGATAGGCGCTTTGTGTCAGACTTTACAGAGCACAACTAGTCAAACTGGAGTGGTAGGCCTCACTTCCCTGATGAGGAATTAATGTACTAACTATGTTAAATTTTAGCATACTTTAAGTCAGACTAATTATGAGTATACTTCAAGTTCACTTAGGATTAGTTAACTTAAAATGTGACATTTTGGAACAACTAATTTAGTGCTTAGTGTACTTTAATAGTATTTAAATTGTATTAAAGCACAATTTAAAGTGTACTAAGTGTACTTCAGGATACTTTTTTGGACAACTTAAGTTGAACTCAGTGTGCTTTAAGTATTTTGCTTTTTATGTAATGTAAACATGCTTGATTAGTATATTTTGAATGTACTATTTTTGTGATTGAATTACATTTAAAATATACTAGAATGTATTTTAAGTATATTAGCATTACATATTTTATGTATTAGTAGTGTGATTACAGTATGCTACAATTACACTTTTGGTCTATTATAATTGCTAATGAAGTAACTTTTTAGTTACTTAATGTCTTTTATTATTCTGCTTTGCCACTTTGTACATTAATGCTTCACACACACTACAGTGCTGCAAACACATCAGGTACCAGAACACAGAAGGATCCATTACAACACACTTTCCATGTGAAACTAATGACATTGTGCTTTCAATATATTACCATTTTGGTAACACTTTATTTGATGGGGTGTGCATAAGACTGACGTGACACTGTCATAAACATAACACCTGTCATCCAACTTTTAAAGCAACTTCACATTAAAAGTGTCATTATTTGCTGAATGACACTTCCTGCTGGTATGTTCCTATCAGGTGTTATGACATGTTTATGACAGTATCATGTCAGTCTTATTCACACCCCGTCAAATACAGTCTTACCCATATTTTTCAGGAGTACATTGCCAATATACTATCACAGAATTGTACAAATTGTCAATACAATCAAAGTTTACAGACTACATGCTTATGACAATTTGCACAATAAAACAATAGGTACACTTTAGAGGAAATGTGAAAAATATTTAACCAAGGACAGAGTATTGTTTTAATACAATGTCACAGTATCACAGTATTAATGCAGACAAACATTTCTCCTTCCTAAGATCAGTGAGGATCAACGACAGAACATTTCCATTCACTGCACTTTACAGAAACCTACAAAAAAAGAACAGAACAATTAAACAGAGAAAGCTCTTGTATTTTAAAGAGTACAGAAAAACGCCAAAGAAAAAAGCATGACTTACAATTTTAGGATGTTGTGGACTCGCTGTGTATGTGACATCATCAGAACTGATGATGATTTGGATCGGATGCCTGGAGTGGAAAAACATTTCTGGGTGTCTTCTTTGCCTGTTTATGCTAGAAGTAGAAAAAATAGTCAGCAACATCATAGAATCAGTTGATGCTGGCATCAACTATGAAGCTGTTTTAAGTGTGGACTTAAGAGAGACAAACTACCTTAAAATCTTTCCATCCATGAACTGAACACGCTGATCCTTGCAGGGTGATGAGGGGGGCTGGTGGTGCCCACCCTGGACTGGTCACCAGTCCATCACAGGGCCCTGAAAATGTTTGATATTTTGGCATGAAAACATTAGTTACTTTGTTAAACAACATTAGATCAAGTTCCACTATAAGGAATATTTTTTTTTATTCTTTGCCATTTTAACAAAAATAGTAAAACATTATTAAGGCACCTAAAAAGGCATATTTTATTAGTTTAATGTATACACTGAGATGTAATTTAGAACATACAGAAATTAATAACTTAAGTAAGCGTTAAGTGAATTTTAAATAATTCTATTTTGAGCATATATTTTAAAAACACTTTTAAAAACATTTTTAAACACTTGGGCAAATACATTTTTTGTTCACTTAAAGTATACTTTTATGTAATATGTTTCTTAAAAGTGTATTTTGGTACAATCATATTTAAGTGTGTTTAAAGTTATAATGTTGAAATTGGTATAAGCATACTTTTAGTATACTTCATATATACAGTATTTATAGGTAGTACACTTAATACTTAGTATACTTAAAATGTACTTTCACAAATGTAAGTATGTTTGAAATATACTAAAATATACTTCTTTTTTTTTACTAGGGTTTGTTTAGGCTAGTAAAAAACAAAAAACACACACAGGCACACACACATCTGTAAGGCACACACACATCTGCAGACTCACACATGTGTTAGTCTGCACAGGCAGCCGACCTTCTCGAGTCTGTAGCAGCGTGTTCCCAAAACACTGACGTCTTAGGAAAATATCCTGAGATGGAGGCATGGTGGTGTACTGTCACTGGCAACGGGGCAGATAAAAAAAAAAAAAGGAAAGGAAACCTCACCGCAGCTTAACACATCTAGAGGCATGGAGTCCTTCTCTTGTGGAGGTGAAAACCTCCAAAATGCATTGCTTCAAAACAATGCAGAAAATGATAGAGATATGGAGCGATTTCAGATCATTTATGCTCCTGAAAATGTTCCAATCTTGTCTTGTTACAGCCATAGACTTCAATTTTTCGTTGCCAGACAACTCAAAGTGAGAGTACTTTGAGTATTGAAAAGTGGAAAGATACTGATTAATGGTTTGGGGGGGGAAAAAATCTCGCATTGGTTAAAAATCTGAAAAGTGGAGAGTGTATTTGCATTTCACCCTTTCTTAAATACAACCCAGTATTAGCCTAAGTAGTCATACTGATAGTCACTCATAGGTTGAATAAAGTATGTAATTTAATATCAATATCAATCCAGCTATTCTGTTAGCTAAATTAGAGAACATTAGCGAATAAACAGCATCATAAACACCAGGAAACTGAAATGAGCATGGAGTGGATGAAAACCAACCATGTCCTATCTAATCAGCCAGGCAATACTTAGAAACAAGAAGCTCAGGAAACTTTACAGTCCAGGTGGGACAATGATGGGTTGTGTACTCCAAAGTGTTTAAAGACGAGTGGCAAGAAGAAAGGAGTTCAGGGCACACAGAAAACATGTGGATGAATGTGGTCTGGTCAAAACTAACGTCTTTTCTTCTGCAGGCAAAATTCTATCATACAGCTTCAGAGTTGATGGCATGGAGCTAAATACAGGGCAGTCCTGGTAAAATAAAAATAAAAATGTTAGAGCCCACAGAAGAGTTGAAAGCATGTCACCATCCAGCAGGAGAATGACACAAAACATCATATTCAAAGCAACTGTAGAATGACGTAGAGCAGCGTCAGAGTCTGTGACTTAAAAAAGCTCAACAAGGTGATAAAGAAGGATGACTGTGTTTCTCATAACAGGAAGAATACGACTGAGCATCCTCTTCATCAGAATGCCATACAGTAAGAGAGTCTTTGTGAGTTTTCTCAAGAGCCGCTGTAATACAGACTGCTACAGGAGACAATTCCTGCCCACAACTGTCAGGATCCACAACAACTCTTAGAAGAAACTTGTATAATATGAGCTACAGTAGATCATATGGTTATCTTTTGGGATTAGTAGTTTTAATTAATTAAATTGAAAACCCTTAGATTTAATTTCAGTGAAAGGTATTCAACTATTGACTTGGGGGTCGAATAAAAAGGCACGTCACAAATTTCAAAGTTTAATTTGTCAAAAAAGAATAAAAAAAATGTAAAACCTATAATTTTCCTCCTACTTCACAATGCTGCACTGCTTTGTGTTCATCTATCGTATAAAATCCCCGCAAACTTGACTTCAAAAGAGCTTGAAAGAGTGTCAAGTTGTGTTTTCTGTTTTTTTTTTTCTTTTTTAGAAACATAAACCAAACTGCTGAAGCCAAAACATCCGTTGTGTGTTTCCTTTCTTCTTTTATTTTATACTTTTGCAAGCTGTAATCAATAATATGAGAATTTCTTTTGATCCTTCACAAAAATAAAAGATCAAAGTTGTATGTAGGGATGATCTATTGATCAGTTGACATGGAAAGTAACACATACAAAACCCATGAGATCAGCAGTCCAGTAGAAAAGGGTCTGTGATGAACGTGAAGGAAACAACAGGCTGGAAGCTGGACTTGATGCACGCCACTATTTCTGCTGACGCTCCTGAGCGACCGCGGGGATTTTTGAAAATCTGTCTGAAGCCGACTTCAGAGCTCAGGTTCTGAGATTTCAGATGACTGAACTCCTGGATGTGAAACGTACAAAGCAATCTAAATTACAGGGCGTCTGCACATTCGTAAAAAGTCTTAAATTCATGAAGGCCTTAAAATTTCTTACATTGTTTTAAAAAAAAAAAAGTAAGTTGGCCTTCAGAACATTTATGACAGGTCTTAAATGTTGTCATCACATTCCTAATCTCAAATATTCTGTGTAATTTAACATTTCTGTTGGGACATTACTGTTAGGCGAAGGTTGGAGTCACATGCAGACATCTTCATTGCGTTCTGCAACTTGAGACGGCTGAGGCTACCGCTAACTAGCAGCTAAACTGTTTTCATCTATCATGGGTTAGGTGCACATTTATCACCCACTGGCTGGATGACATTCATTTTTGCTATTGACACTTCTGTTGCCCCATATGGGTTTGGGTGAATTGTGTGCAAAAATAATAATAATTTAAAAAAAAAACTGTTAAGCTTGGCACTAAGGTTGAGGCTGCAGAGAGCCATATTCACTGTGAGGAACACAAAGCTGCTGCCAAGAGCCACAAACAGACCATAGAAATGTCACTGGTTTTGCTATGATTGATTGTAATACAGCAGGATTACCCAACCACCCCCAAAGTTTACCAAGTTTTTTTTGGTCTTAAATTTAGTTTAAGGTGGCATTAAAAGGCATTAAAAACTGCACTGCAGAGACCCTGAAGTATATGCATCTCTTTCTGAGGGACTTTTCCGTGTATTTTTGATAAAACAAACAGCAGTGAGTCTGGACGCTTCTAGGCAACAGTAATGCCATCGTTGCCAGTGGGACAAACTTCCTTCTATTTGTTCTGCTCGGGACTAACGCCAGTTTGATTCCGATAATGAGCTGGACCGGGGTCAAACGGCGAGCAGTGCATTATATGAGCCACATGTGCATCACAGTTTCAAACCACATGAAACGATAGGCCTGGGGGGGGAGAGGGTGGGAGGAGGAACAGGAACAGCAGTCCGGTCCAGATACAGGCAGATTCAAACATCCAGAGGAAGGTGGCCTGGTTCAAAGACCAAACAACGACCACCCCAAACTCTCAGCAAAGACGGATGGCCCACAGAGCCTCAGTGGCATCGCGAAAAGAAAAGAAAAAAGATCCAGACAAATGGAGAATAAACCAGTCTCACTCCAAGTTTAAGCTTGTGTTGTTAACATGAATGATGCACATTGCTGAGTATGCGTGGAATTTCAACAAAGAAAGAAAAGAACTAAAGGGGGAAAGAGCTTGAGCCATGATGTCTTGTGTGTTTTGGCAGATCAAGAAACCTTTTTGTTTTTTCTTCTTCTTTTTGACAAAGACGGAGGTATAAGGTTGGGACTGTGGTGTTTATTGGTTTCTGCCAAGCCAGTCAGAGAAGCAAACAGAAGGAGAGTGAAACCCGATCGACTGGCACCGTGTCAGGACCATGAGCGGCGCAGAATCGGCTGCAAAACACTGACAAACATCCCCACACACACACACACACAAGCCCAGGTTACAAAATGATCACAACATGAACTTATAGCAGCATGAAAAGCATTAAAACCGAGCCTCTTTATGTTTAAACAGACATACATCATCCAGGATGACCTGTAAGCATCTTCTTGGATTAGGGGAAATTTGCTAATTCCACTCTATTGATCCCATCCAGCTTTGCTCTTCCACACACCCTAAAACTCCTCCCTACACACACACACTCTTACTGTGGACCAGTAGGGAAATCCCTCTGTGGCCAGACGGTTCTTTTTAACTTGATATGCTTGTGAATCACCCGTAGTGCTGCTCCACACAGGGCCCACAGCCGGAGCAGCCCGTGGCCCCGCTACGCTCCCTGATCACGCTGGAAAACAGGATCCAGCTGCCTGGTCACCCTGTCATTACACACAGACCCGTCTCATCCTCTGACACGACCACATCTCGTACCCAGCCATCAAGCCTCCTGGTGGGAACTCCGGTCCAGACTTAACCCCATAACCTGCCTTCGTTTTCAACCCAACACCAGCTGTAGCAATGTTCAGCTCACGTTAAAAGGGTTAGTTTGGATTGTTTTATAGAAAGGTTCTGTGAAGTTATCATCAATAATGGTTCCCTTACCTGTGGTAAGTTTGTAGGTTTTAGGGCTTTATCCAAGAACATGAACATTTTCAGCTTTAGTTGTTTTTAAGCTAACACAATCATTTATATATATATATATATATCATATGTTCCAGATTATAAGTGGTACCTTTTTTCATAATTTGGCTGTGACTTATAAGAAGATGTGTCTTATGTATGGTTTTTTTCCCTCTTCATAGGGTTATGCATTTTTTGACTGATGGGTTAAATATTAATTCATACTGACGAACAAGAGACAAGGATTAAACATTATGTCTGTCTGTCGATGCTACCTTTCCAAAATGCTACAACGCCTGTTGAGAGTTGTCAGCGGGGCAGTTACGTCTCCACACCCTGGTGGTTACCAAGGAGATGAGGCGGAGATTGTTGGTGTTAGCGCATCATGCTATGCTACTGGCTCTCTGTCGCCGCACATTTATACTACATGCGTCTCTGCGCCGCTGTGCACTTTGCTGGTGGAGAAGAGTCCTTCCTGAACACCTTGATTCAAAATTCAAAGCTTTCTCTGTGTTTGTTGAATAGCAGGAGCAAGAGGCGAAACAAATAAAGATCAAAAGTTCAAGACCACAGCATGCATCTGACTTTCGTATTATTTTCTGCCATGCGTTCGCCCTGTTCTGAACCCCTGATAGCAAAAGACTAAAAAACGTTCTGTCTCTGGATAATGCACGATTACTCACTTAATCATGAAGTATTCAAAGACAGATAATCAAAGGCCGGTTACAAAGCTCCTTGACTCCAAATGGTGGATTCAAAACATTCACCTGCACTGAGCTGGAGGATTTCACAGATTGTCCAACACAGTCAGGTCCTGAACTCAAGGCAAGGCCCTCTGTTGATGCTAGTTATAGCTCAGTATCCATAAGACCATACAGTAAACTTATCTTTTACATTTTGTAAGAAAACACTAAACATGGAACATTGGAAGGCGGAAAGTTTCATTTACACATTTGTGGACAGTGATGCCAACGCTCTGTACTGTTTTAGATTTGTAGTTTGCCTGTAGTTTGACAATGGCAGAGGAGGAAGCAAACAAAGCCACTGAGTTCATTGTGTTCACCATGCTTCCAAAAGTTGAGCAATTAAAGTTGGAGGAAGAGGAATTTATGAGACATTTTATTGCTGACAAATATGTTGTTTGGCTTGACACGTCTCTCTTCTCAGTGGAGGACGGATGTTTACAGTGCACGCAATTTCCAGTAAGCTTCATAACGTAGCTTCCTTCGAAATCGACCAGGAACATTACATATGTCACCGGCAAATGTAAGCGACTGTGTAAAAACCGATAAAATCTTTAAAAAATTGTTAATTTTTTGCCACCACCAATCAATCGTTTTTATGAAACCATTGGGGGTGGCCTTCTTTTTTTTTTTTTTTTTTTTTTTTTTTTTTTTTTTGCTGATATAAACAAAGAACAACTTTTTGGAAAATGTCAACCATATCTGCATTGAAAACATATCGCTCAGCACCTCAAAAAATAAAAAAGGTCTTAGCTATATAACCATTGAAAGGAGATTAACTTCTACAAACACAGCACATTCTTTTGAAAGTCAGATTGAATCAATGAATATTAGTTCCCTTCTCAATCTATGCAGTTCATGCCAAAAGTGCAACAGAATCAATGACAGTCTTAGATATTTATCTTTGTCAAACACAAAGTAAATATGAAGCTGCATGGGGAGGTGATGGGACTCGAGGTGATGGCTGTCTTATCTGATAAACTCAGTAACATGGCTTGTTTCTTGGCAACGGCTTGCGGCTCAGGAAAACGGGACACGGATGCATGTACAAGTGGTGCGGCAGAGATTTAAGCTTGCGCGGATGCAGACAAAGGCTCAGTCACTTGCACAAAGCTGATACCAGCATCAGGGTAGAGTGAAGCCATGTCTAATATGCTGAGTGAAAAGAAAACACGACACAGTGGCATCGGGGCTTCCCGCTTACTGAGAAACCGTCTGACTAGAAAACAAAGCAGGAGCTCAGAGAAGGGGCTGTCTGGCCTGTGAAATACAGAACCACACATGCTGATTTATCTAGCTACCTGTCAATGATTGTGTTGTGTTCCAAGCAATTTATATAAAAGGGAGTCTAAAGTAGACTTTCAAATGTTATTGGAGAAATTTATACATTGTGGCTTAAAAAGCAGGGAGATTAATGCTATTTAAAACGTATTTCCTCCTTCTTATCATGTTCATCAGAGTTTGAGGTGTAGACCCCCCTACCTACACAGACTGGGATTCTCTCTTCATTTCCCTCCAGAGTGTTTGTAATTTCTAAATAATCCCAGTGGAGATGTGTCTACTCATATTCCCTGAGTTCAACTTCTTGATGTGTCAAGAGCAAACACCTTCTGCCTTATTTTGACAATGAGCCTGTGTGTGTGTGGCTGATTGGTGTTCAAGAGACTCCCCTGCTGGCTGTGTTGTAGACACAATAAAGGAACCATCAAATGGACGTTGCAGAACGGGATCTGAGTCCCTCCCTCCCCCCCAACACACATCCCAGTCTCCTGAAAAGTCTCACAAATCATCAAAACAAATGTCCCTTTTTTCCTGCTCCCACTACAAAGAGAGGAGCGCTTTTGTTGTGGCCACGGAGACCCCAGGTGATCATGGAACATGTGAAAAATATTTGCAGCCATAAAGAAAGGCCAATTGGTATTAATGATGCGGCGGCCAGCAGGGGCCACAGGAAGTGTGTGTTGGAATGAGTGTAAGTTTGGAGTGTGTTTGGTCTGGGGTCAGTCAGACACACTTGTTTCCCACTAGGATGGATCTGACGGAGGCCACAGGGCAGCGAGCCCACCGATTCATCAGAGTCGTCATCCCCGGGGTGTCCGGTATCCCAGGGTGCAGCGATGCAGCTGCCAGGGCCCAAAGTGGCACTTTTGATGGACTCCAGGTGGACAAGCAGTGGGCTTCAGATGTTAGAATCTGAAAAGGGAAGAAGGACGGTTGAGTAAAAGCACACAATAAAAGCATACATGATAAATGTATTTCAGTTTTTCTGATTAGGCAGTGAAGCAACTTAAATTAATTAACATGTTACATACATAACTAAGCATTTACCAAGAATTTAGGCTAATGCTAATGTTGTAGCCTAGCATGTTTTTAGTGCAGCTAAATTAAAGTGAAGGTATTATTAACAAACAGATCCATAGTACAAAGATGTCATATTACTGTGAGCTTGTAAAAATGTAAAATCAGGCTCATACAACCATGTATCCTACACATGTTTTTAGGTTGAGTTAGTCCAAACTATTAAAATCAGTTGTTAGCCTTCTACTACTTCAGTGATATGTTGACTGTTCTACATATACAGAGGAAAGTGACGTCTCCCTGCTACAAGTACGGCAACTCTTACTGATACACACAGAACCTCATTTCAGCAACTCTGAGATACAACTTTAAGACAGACAGAAATGTGTTTGGCTTTTGCTTGACTGAATATATTGCTTTCCAAATAAAGGTTCTCAAAAGACATAATAAATAATTACTAAAAGGCACAAGCTGGACACACACTGTTGCTGATGCACTTGCACTGACAGTAACATTAGCATTAGTAGTGAGGCCAGTAGCAGAAGCTTTGCATAAGTTGTGGAAAACTGCAGTTTGCACTTGCCAATGAAAATTGTTTCAGCTGGTGCAGTTTTCCAGCTAAAGCGCTGATGAGACGGAACCTCGTAGCATGGCTCTGTAACTTTCAGATTGTGTTTAATAGCTCTATCTACGGGGTCTGCAACCTGCGGCCCCTCAGCCGCATGTGTCCCTTTACAACCTCCACTGTGGCTTTTAATAATTATTACTTAAGAAAGACCAAATAGTGCAGTGTTTTGAAATGTAAAAGGAATTTTAAAACTGCTGACTTCATGAAGTGCT
Organism: Alfaro cultratus; assembly: GCA_903066825.1. Taxonomy (NCBI): domain Eukaryota; kingdom Metazoa; phylum Chordata; class Actinopteri; order Cyprinodontiformes; family Poeciliidae; genus Alfaro; species Alfaro cultratus. The sequence goes on along the minus strand of CAEFZX010023029.1, from coordinate 20,887 downwards.
TTTTCTGACATTTTCTAAAAATGTTAATTGTCCCATTGAAGAAAATTAGATTGGTCTTTTATATGAGTGGCTTTCCAAAAAAAACAAAAACAAAAAAACAACTATCTGGACATACTGACATGTCTGCTATGCGCCAAGATGTTTGCAGCATTCAAACAGACTCAGACTCAGAGCGAACCAAAGTCTTTGCAGTCACCTGGGTTTGCGCTCAGCCAGTTGTTCTTTTTACTTGTATGAATTTCTATTCAGGTTTGGCATAGAGACGACGACACAGCTAAACAGTAACGGCATAAAGGTTTCGCCATCATTACAGCTTTTAACTGAAAAAAACAAAACAAAAACATCTAAAAACTATTTTCTCAAACAGCAACTTTATTTCTAAAGAGGAGTGCTTAAATTGCAGTTGGTGTGGTTTTCATGCAAGAAAGACACATATATGATGAACTGATTTCTGTAAATAAATCAGTGCATCATATATTTTTCACTGTATATTAATCAAAAGTTGCTGCAGGTTTTCACAAGCACTACAAATACCATTTTTTCTACTTCTAAAGACAATTTTGTAGATTGTTTTTTGAACATCCTGGAAACTTCCTCGAAATGACTGCCAAGCTAAAACTTGCAGTTATTTAGTAAGCTATTTATTTACATTTCCATCACCTATTTTTCTATTTTTAGACTTTCCCAGGTTTTTGCACTAGCTGAGGGGGAAAACATACTCGTTAGTTTGTGTGCAGCGCAGGAATCCTTCTGAGATCCTTATCACAGATGTGAAAAATAACCCTTCCCAGTGGTTGCTCATAATACATTTTTGTCTCTTTAAGAACCAGATGCCTCGTTAAATCCGGAAATTTGTGACAAGTTTGATTTAGGGCTGTTTGTAATGAAATAGCAGAAGTTCTTCTTGGTAATCCATCAACAAAACCAGAAAGCAGACATTTTTTTAACCTGTTGTCCATTGCAAGCCTCCAAATAAACCACGGCACACACCTTTAAGGCAACTTCCACTGAAAACTTTGGCTGCTTACTTCACTATAAAACAAATAAAGTAATAAGGATTTTGCGATATTAAGCAAAATGCTCTAATGGGAAATATAATCAACACACTGATCCATAGGAGGTCATGAGGTCAAATGAGAGCAAAACAGAACTTTTTGGCATAAACTCCACTCGCCGTGTTTGGAGGAAGAAGAAGGATGAGACGATCTCTAGAACACCATCCCCACTGTGAACCATGGTGGTGGAAACTTCATGCTTTGAGGACTGGACCAAGTATCGGCAGACTTTGGGCAACAACCTCACTTCCCTCAATCAGAGCGTTGAAGAAGAGTCATGGCTCCAGGATCACAATGACCCAAAACACACAGCCAGGGTAAGGAAGGTGCTTGCAAGAAGTCCTGGAGAAGCCGTTCCAATCTCCAGACCTGAACGCAGGAGAAAATGTTTGACAGCAGCTAAAACTCTGTGTTGCCTAGCAACAGCCCCGAAACCTGAAAGATCTGGAGAAAATCTGTACTTGTTAAAAACAAGTACAAGTACTGTTTTTTGTTCTTTTTTCCTGTCAGAGTCGAGGTCTATCTATGATGTAAAACACACACCTCTCCTTTCTTTAGAAGTGGATATACAGAGTATGATGGTCATTTATCAGATTAAAAGTCCCTTTAAGAATTAATCTTTAAGCAGTTATGCCTAATAACACAATATTTTGTGTGTAAAATATATTTTTTAAAGGCCTTCTAATCTTACATGTCATGTTTTCATTAGCTGTAAGCATAAAATCATAATAAATAGAAGTAAATGCTTGAAAACATCAGTTCCTGTGTAATTAATCCATATACTGTAATGATTCGAACAGATGCGGTTCACTCTGCTTTCAGCCAAGCACTTTAAAATTACGGTATGTATTGTAAAGCTCATTGTACTGAGTAGCTTGATTTGGATAGGGCTGTAGTGTTTTTACTGTGTAATTTCAATTAACTGTTACATAAAATATGATATGGTGTCAGAATACGAAGCGGTGCCAACATGGCGGCATGGCAAATGGCCAGAGACAGTGTGTAATCTTCTGTGCAGGATGTGCAGAGGCTGGCACTTCCCCCAGCATGCGCTGAGAGGTTAATTCTAGGGTTGAGAGTAACCACTGTATATTACTGAATTATTAATGAATCAAATCAATCTCCAGAGAGAAACAGTAAAATCTACATTTTGGATCAAAACAAAAAGAAATCACTCCCCACGTCTATTCGGTCTGAAAGGACTTTCACTGCGTTTCAATTTCTGGCTTTTTTGTTGCAACCGTATCATTTTTCTGATGCGCAGATTTGAACGTTTACACAGATTTCTGAACGTACCTCCTCTTTCACTCCTCACATCTTAGATTTTCCAGGCACCAGTTTTTAGCTTTTCCCCAGTACTTCTGGGAGATCAGGTATAAATTTACTGTGTAGCAATTCTGGACAAATGTCCTACATGCAGAAGTTCTCTCCTGATGCACCTGCATTGTTGACACCATTCCAGAGCACAAAGTTATATTTTTTCCCCACTTTTTCCAAGTTTTTTGCCCTTTTGCTAAGACGTTGGTGTGATGACTACGTAATTGGTACCTACACATGTTTTAGGTCATTCACAGATCTATTCTTTCATGGTGACAATGCGGTTTTCTCTTTGCCAAGTTGTCCACACTTTGTTCCATCTAACACCTCCAGCTGAATTCATTGAGTCATTCATGGAGGGAACCTGAGCTGATTCCCATCTCTACTGCGGTCACTCAGTTGATAATTGTTACACACTGTTCCTTTTAGTGATGTGTCACTTGTGATAAGCATGTGATGTTAATACCAGAGCACCAAAGCACATCTGGAGTAGCCATATTGTTTTTCCCCCCACTTTGTACATCAAGGCAGAGGGAGTAAATTGACAAATTCAGATATTGCACCTGCAATGTACACAAGACCTGAGCAATTAGTACAGATTAGTGCTAGTGGCAAAAACTTCGGAAGCAGGAGCAAATTCTCGTCTGTGCTGTATTTTCTTATAATATTTAAAAAAGGAGGAAGGGAATGTCTCATTGTAAACATGAAGTTTATGTTGAGTTTTTAAATGCATTGCAACGGCAAAACACTAATTGGTGATAAAGCGTACAGTTAAACGAGAACTTCCTGTCATCTTTGTCAATCAAAAGAGGGAAGCTGTGGATCGTTTACCTTTTGCATTAATTTCCAGAGTAAGCTTGTTCATTTGATCATCTGTACTGTATCCTGTGGACATCAGGATCTTTACATTTATATTACAGCTTCTTGAAAAGAAGAAAAAGTGAGTGAAGCAAAAGACAGAAGAAAATCCAAGTGGTATAATGGATAATCACTGACCAAGTGATGTTTTGCACTGTGACACATATCTGCAGATCCCAGTTGAGCCTGTTGGCAGCAGATTACAAATGAGGCTAACACTTTTACTGAACGGAGGGAAACGTGCTCCGACAAGTCACGATGCACACACAAATGTAGCGCTAATTCATCAACAGCTTATATTTCTCCTAACTATGGATCTGTAGATTAGCTTTCCTAGCAGAGCTGTGTGCGTGGGAGGAAATCCCAAAAACAGAAAAAAAAACCTGGGAGTGTGGGGATGGGGGTGATGTTTGTGAGAGACGGAGCGGTTAGGAAAACGGGGGAGAGGTGGATCTACACAATCCCAAGTGTAATCTAAAACCTATGGAGCAATGTGGGCCTCCGCAGGCCCTGAAAGTCCACCTCACATGTCGTCAAACCAAAAGGAATTTATCACTAATGTTGATCAGCTGTAGCTGCAGTTCTTTTCCACATCATAACAAGAGCAATCATTAATTATGTATGCCATCATGCCAGGTATTTCTTAGCATGTCATCTGAGTCTGTCACTGAAGCAGGACCTCTGTCTTCACCGAGTCTTTCCATCCAGATTGTTCACTTATAAAGCTTGTGGTTTGGCAGCATTGACAGCCAGTGGTGTAAAGGATTGGAGGCAGAGTGGGCAGAACAAAGCTGCAGCATGTTCTGTCGTCTGAGCGTTACCCCCAGCATCGGCCAAACAAGGAAGTGATGGAGGAAAAAATCCCAGCAAACGTTTCATAAATACAGGGAAAAAATATTGAGAAGTTAACTTGTCTCAGTAGCAACCCTTTATTTAGTTTTAATGATTTTCCATGTACAACTAATAAAAACACAGAATTTAGGATAAGAATGTCACATTTTTAAAACAAAAACCTGCGCTAAATGAAATGCGTGTTTAATACTTGTTTATAGGTTGTTATTTTCAAAAAGTGTTTTTTAATCAGAACGCAGGTTCAAATTTATTGGATATGATGTTTATGTGAATCATAAATATGCGGACTACAAACTAGAGACGTACAGAGAAATCAAGTGCTGTACGAAACTGATCAATGTTCAACTCCTAGCACAAAAATGTTTTTTAATGACTTATCGTTTGATAAGTCATGTGTGATTTTAATTGCGTTTTTATTTGATGGAAATACTGCAATTGGGAAAATGCATTTCTTTGACATTAGCGGAATATTGACAAAGTTTTGCATGCATTTGTAATGGAAACACAGCAATTGACTGAACTTCTGATTTATGGTAACAACATTGTAACACGTCAAGAGTCACGTAAACATTTCGAGAAAGAACAAGATTTTGAGCCGACAAGAAACTGGGTTTTAAAAAAAAAACTTTTATAATTTTAACCACTGCCATGGAACATCATGTATTTGGATATTGGAGCATCTTTGAAATCTCATTCTCCAGACAATACACAGTTTTGCGTACTATTTCAATAAAGCATATCATATCCATCAGTTTGTACAAATTGCAATAACTGTCCTAAATTGTAGGCTGTTGTTGGGGTTATCCTTCATTATGACTTTTTACTTACATGCTCACTTTATTAACTTTTGACCAGTGCCCTCCAGATGACAAAATGTGTATTTTTAACAGTAAAAATGTACAAAACCATCCATCCGTCGTAGCTACGTCCTGTTTGGGAAGCACAGTTTCTATAGCCAACCCAAACTGATATTGGGTGTGGTGGTCCCAGTTCAGTGCAAAGCTAACACAAACATATAACCATCTTCAGACTCAGTGAATGTGGACTCACAGTTACCTGTACAGAAATGAAACTACCAGGTGTGTATTTTTGATGCAAGAGGAAACTGAACCATATTATTAAAGTACCATTATGAAAACCACATATTTCTTAAAAAAAAAAAAAAAAAAAAGATTTTAACACAGATTTTTTTTTTTTTTTGCTTTGAGGTGACAATTCAAGTTTCCACAATTCCCCACATTGTCCACACTGAATATTCTTATATTTATTCCCAAGGATCACCAGGGGAAATTATGAGAGTCTGACAATTATCAGTTCAGCAGCAGAGAAAGGAAAGCAGGTAGAGCGTTTGGCTATCGTCCAAAAACACTGAGTCACAGATCAGAAACAACAGATGGTATGATACTGTAGATCACTTCTTTGTTAACTTTGGCAGAGAACCACAGCGTGCTTCAGTGGAACCCAACCCTGCACACTAAACAACGCCTGCTAGAGTTTGTCATAAACCTGTCATAAGCCAGACGAAGGCTAAATACATTTTATGGGTAAACAAGATATGTGAAACCATGGGAGGCTATTTTTCACTTTTGGTGTATGTGTGCGTGGGTGCGTGATATGAAAGTTGTTATTCTTCTTTATTATAGCACAATATCGGTTAATCTCTCAACAATCAAAAAAATATATAAAAAATTGACAAATGAGTCTGGAGAACTCAGCCAGGTTCTCTGCACCGTTGAATTGCTCTTACTTCTGGGATTACTTTTACTAAATGGAAACACGGAGATGTACAGCAGCATTGTGGCTGGAGTTGAGTAATGCTCAGCTCTTTTTTTCTTTCTTCACATGACATCTCTGAAAGGTATAGAGTAAAGACAAACCCAACACAAAAAAATAATCACAGCACTCAAGACCAACGCAGACGACAAATAGCCATTACCATCTACATTATCCATCACACTGATACAGTACACTGTCACTGGCCCTTTCATCCGCTGCAAATGACAGTCATAACTTTGGCCTGACAAACCCCGTCAGCTTGAGCAACTTCCCCAATCAATCACAGCTGTCAGAGGCACAGCACAGCTTTGTCCCGATTAATTACACCCTTGCTGCAAGGTGCTGTCAGTCATCCAAGCCGTACTATCAAGTTTGTTGTGAATGAATGCAGGCAACATGAGTCAAGCAGTAAATATTCAATTGTATTTTAAGAAAAAGAGAGAGAGAAAGAGAGAGAGAGGGAGACAAAACAAAACAAAGGAACCGTTTGGCCGCCTCAAGGCAAATGACTGCAAGGTTTTCACTGTCGGGACGGTAGAAAAAGTGCTACTACTGTCAGACGATCAGAGGCGCGGAATTAAAGCGACGAGTGAATGCAGTTTACCCGGAGAGAGATTAAATCATAATGATGTCAACGTCTTTTTGTACACATGATACATTTCACCAAACCTGCAGGGGAGCTCACAGGGAACTCTGAGCATGCAGCTGGCTAACAGTAATGTGTTTAACCTGGCAAGGCGCACAGTCAACCATGAGCTGACCTGAAAAACATTTCAAAGCTCATAAATTAAATACTTGTGTACATACAGAACGGCTCAGCTTGCCGAGTTCCAAACCCGGTGCTTAAACACGAGGATCGTTTTTCTGTCTGTGTGCACCGATGAAGCAGAAGGGAATGTACAAACGTTAAACTGCAATTAGCGTGGTTTTGCATACTTAATACTTGACCACATAAAATTGTGTTTGCATATTTACCTGGAAATATTTGAGTGGCTGCATTTGCACAAACATAAGTACTTCGCAGCATCTCCAGCTGAGCTTCTATAACGAATGTGCACGAGACTTTGTCGCCATTTCACAAATTTGGCAATGGCAGTGTTTCCATTACATAAAAAAAAAGAACATTGCAGTTAACATGTTTGTTCACGAGCCGCCATTCTTGTACTACATCCTGTCGTCTTCTTCGTCTTTTCCGCCAGAGGCAACATCCAGTTGTTGATCACATGTTGTATTTCAAATAAATAATAATTTGCACCATCGTTTCTGATTAGAATTTGAAAAAAGAAATCCTCATCTTGCGTTCAGTTTGTTGGTTTAAAATGTGAAAAATACATTTACTTTGAATGAAACCTGAATGAAAACCTTCAAGTGCCCAACAATACTTCTGTCAAGTGACTTTTGTGGAAAATGTTCATAAACTTCAATGCAAACTTTAATGTATGAATGCATATAATGCTTTATAATGATTATAATCATATATTAATTTTAAATGCTGCCTTCATCTTTTTAAAAAAAAAAAAAAGTCAAATCTTACATGAGGCTGCAAAATACACATGTTTTTGGGTTTTTACCTATCAGTACAATGAAAGGTTGAAGGTAGGCCACCCTGGTGCAGAATCAGAACATTTCCAGAGTTAAACCACATCTTAGGTCAAACTGAAGTGTGTGCTTGCGTGTGTTTGAGGGTCATCGGGTCGTCCACATTTCCAACGCGGAAAAGCTCATGGTTCCATCCCTCCAGCTGATCCTTATCTGAGCTAAAGTGAGGAGCTTTAGTGTGCTCCGCTCGACATGCAAAACCTTTCTAGGGATTGACTCCTTTGTGATGGCGGAAAGCTCTGGAGCTGGTGCTATACTGCATTCTGTCTCTTCAGTGGACCAGCATTCGAAAATAACTTTCCAGCTGAGCTGTCCCAGCATTAACAAGTCGTTCTGTTTTTTTGATGAGCTCCATCTGCTAAAACCAAAACTGAGAGGGGAAAAAAGGAGCTTTTGATGAAGGAAATAAAATAATACGTGTATTCTGTCACGCCTCACATCCTGTGGAGCGGAGCAAAATGTGGTGCGCATGAAGAAAAACAAATAATATGTCCTGGTGCATAGCTGTGTTTGTTTCTGTTGCTTTCGTTGGAATCGTTAGGCATGAACAAACGTGCAAATGTGAGCTCAGAATATGAATGTTGAGCTAAAAACTGTTGTTAGATGATTTATTTCTTTTACGGAGGTTTTGCAGGAATGCTTTGTCTTATCATCAGGAAGTCGTCCAGCCTGTTGCAGGGTCGTGTCACAAGCCAAGATCGTTTTTACTCACAGCCCACTTTGCTGCCTGCGGCTATACTCTCAACCTTGGGTGGTCACTTTACATTTTTCTCCACGTCTTTTATTCCACTCCCACTGTTTCAAATATTTCAACACATTGACAGACAATAGTTGTTTGCATCTTGATTCGACTGGCCCTTTTACATCAATCTTTGGTTCAAAGAACAACCCCTTCTTTCTATCACTCCCCCTCCCAGCTTCCCCTTTACACACCTCATACACCCACAGTGACACACTGCATGACCAGAAGATGCTTGCGAGATAAAATACGTCCCATTACCCCACCCTGCCCACATTTTCACAGTTGAGTCAAGTTCTGGGTGGCTGAAGCCAACAGAGACGACTTCCGTCTTGCCTCTTCCAAGAAGCAGCGAATGAAAAACTTGAAATGCGAGCCAGCCACGTACGAGGCTGAAGGGTTCAGTTTGGGATTCTAAAAACGTTTGCGGCCCTGGTTTCATCAGAGCGTGCATGCATGGGTATATGACTTGCCCAAAAGGTGTTTTAAATTGATTTAACTTGCTGTATTTCGAACTTTTCTCTTGAGCCCAAAGCCTGTGTCAAGTTCCATTAGAGTTTTATTGTTCGATAAAAAGAAGGAAGGTTTGATCCTGTGATCTTTGCTCTGTTGGTGAGAACCTCGTGCCAATAAGAGGGAAGCTAAGGATAGAGTCATCAGGAATGAGAGACGACCCTGGGTTCATGGCATGGCCCCCCTGCTGCTCGCCCCTTTCATCATGCAGCCCATTTGTTGGTTTAACTCTGGACCTTCTCAGCAGGTCTTGGCACATGGGGAAGAACCCGTAGCCAAAGAGAGTTCGGTCAGAGGAGGGAAAGCTGCTTACCCTTAACAACAGACTTTCCAGCTTCAAGCACCACCTACGTCCAATCATCCGTTTGTCCTGAATCCTTCCTATGCCTCAGAAACCGGCAAGGTTAGAACAAGAGATCTAGTCTAAATATGAACTTAATGCTAAGAAACAATGAATCTCTCAGGGATGTGTCGTTATGTGTCTAAGGACTCGTAAGAAAAAAAACATGCATAATCCTTTACCTTAAATAAGTTATTGCAGCATTTATCTTATAGCAGCCAAAGAGATAATGACACACTTTACTGGAATGGAGACGAATGCACTGTTTCCTCAGCGTGGGTGGTCTAGTCAGGACGGCTGCGTGGAGGAGAGTCCCACAGACAATTAACGTGTAAGCCAGACTCAGCATGTGTGATTTATTCATTAGGACATTACTCAATCGCACCACAAGCGCACTGGTGCTGCATTGTGTGTCTATGACCTCAAAAAAGGAAAGTGACCTGGTTCTTGGCATTTGTGATGTATAGTTGGCAGTAGCAGCTTGCAAGCAGGAGCTTCTCTGCCCCGATGGCCCAAGTGATTAACACAGTATACACACAGCAGAAAGCTGTTTAAATCAGCTGCCACTTGACCAAATTATGGAGATCTATTTTTAAGTTAATCTGATGGGCACATAATGCTTAAAACATTTTTCAATGGTTTTAAGTAATGGATGGAATCAACTTCAAGGAAATCTCACAAAGGTCAAGACTATTCATCAACAGCAACAGTAAAAGAGGGACGGTTGGATTGGTATCAATGTCAATGATTTGTTTTTTATGTTTTAAGGAAATCTAAAAGTGCTGTATGTGAGACAGCAGTGACAATTTCAATGAAGGAAGATTCCAAAGCGATTAATAAAGTTTTTATCCATCCATCCATTTGTCTCTATTTATTTAATATTTTTACCAGGTGAGCATGATTAGTCCTGATCCTGTGATCTTTGTCTTTCCACTAATAGCTGCTGACTGTGTCACCATGGACAGGTTACCATTATATCACAGAAAAAACAGTGCGTAAAATGAAGTATATGTTGTTTACTCATATATATTTTTACTTTCTATAACAGTTAAAGAATTTAGTGACTATAATTGAATTTAATCAGCATCTTCTCTCTGTTCAAAAATTTGTCAATACATAACTGACTGGAGGTTTGGTTTAATTTTGTAAGTAATAAAACGATGAGCAGGATAGATAAAGGACGTATAGATCAACAATAAAACAAATAGAAAAATTGGTTTAGGAGTTTTTGTATGACCCCCAGCTGAAATGTCGTAAAATCCCGACCGTGAATCTTTGGTTCCGTCTACCAATCTACTTCCATTCTCACAGTAACTTTGAAGTTCCCACATGTCAAGGAGTCCTTTTTAGAAAATGTAGAATTTCACACTTTAGTTCTGAACAGTAAGGTTTTGAGTGTGTTCACGTTTAAAACTATGTTGTATTGGTAAATATGCAAACTGAACTGAAAGACCTGTGTGAAAAGTATCCTCAAAAAAAGAAAAAACATACTGTTCCACTCCTAGAAAAACATCCAAACCTTTCATCATACTATCATGTACAGTATCTGACTTGCATTTTAAAATTATATAATAACATACACATCTGATATTGTAGTGTATTAAAGTCAGGTTGCATCAGATGTTGCAGGTTACAAAAACTACATAGCATAAGCATTGTGATTCTCAACTGGGGAAATTGCATGAGTGCTAATTTGTTGTCGCAGTATTGACCCAATAATACTACCACTTAATCTAAAGCTACACTATGCAGTCACTATCTACACTAATAAATATTTACTTTACTTACTTGCCGTTAAAGTTAGCATGCTCATATTGACACTACATCAGCACTTTACAGAAATCAGAGTTAAGAGTTAGCATGTTAAAACTACAAAAACTAATCAGGACTTTTATGAACTAGAAAGCCATTTTGTCTCCTTAAAAAGCATAGTTGTGAGTGATCCAAGCAAACGTAGAAATGTTGGAAAGATTTATTAAGTAGTGAAATTTTAACATTTTGAAATAGGTTTAAGATGCTACAAGCCTGGGGCGTGCTGTGGTGGCGCAGTGGCTTAGCACGCCCCACACCTGGAGGCCCCAGTCCTCGACGCGGACGTCGCGGGCTCGACTCCCGGTCCCGGCGACCCCCTGCCTCATGAACAAACTAATCTGAATTTATATTAAATGAAGTTGGGAACAGAGTTATCCACTGCAGGTAAGATAAATGGTTACAACACACAGGATGTTTCAGAAACCTGAAAACTTTCTGCATTCAGTGTAAAAAAGATCAAATGTGAAGTCCAAACAAACCCCTGAACTGATGATGATGAGCTGGTCCAACATGTTATATGGTCTGTGTTTCTAATAAGTTACAAGAAAAATATATCTAATATTTTCTCACAAACTGTTTAAAATATGTTGTTTAGTCTTGAACGTAATGCCAAGTAAAACATATTAAATGCTTGACAAAAGTGGCAAAATCTGAACATTTTCTCAGTCACGTTCAAGTTTTAGCAGCTGCACAGTTTCCACAGTACAACTAAAATAAATATTATCCACAAATGGATCCCCTGTTGCTTTCTTGAAACAGAGACTGAAAAGAAAACCAAACAGCAGTGCAAAAATGATCTAGATTTCAGGCCGCAGCATGGGTCAAATGAATGCATAAATCCCCCTTGTGTGTGTGGCCATGCTGCTGGGAGATACCACATCATTCATCATCTTATTTAAAAAGCTTGCAGAAGGGAAGAAAATGGATGGCCGGAGATATTTCCTACAGACATCATTGGATGGGATTGCCAAGTGGGAGGGACTCTGAGGTCACACTGCTCTTCATTGGCAGAGCGCGTTGTCTGCTGCTGATGGCAGCTGATCCCGTGGATTGTGCACGGTCAGGTGCAGCAGTCACTCAAAGCTGGGACAAGCTGGCAATCTGCCTCAAAATGCTCACCCGAAGCCACAACAGATACCTGCAATTTGTCACCCCTATAAAGTAACATTCTCCATCTAAACCGCCATTTAGGAGTGGGGTTGTTTTCCGACACTTAACTCCAAATTCATGTTTTCTGCAATGCTTTTTATTATGACCCAGACCCTCCCCTTTTCCACCCTCTGTCTCTCCCGAGTCACAGCCTGGTGTTTTTCTTGCAGTTGGCACCGCCACAGGAAGGTTTTAAAGAAGACATGTAATCTTTCCTGGCAGTGAGGCTTTTCGCTCTAGTCAAAGTCAATGATGGGCAGGAAAAGCCCGGAGGGGAGTGCATCAATTCTTTGTTCAGTGACAGCGTTGGCAGGCGGCCAGCACCCTGCATGCCACAGCACACCTTGGGCTTAGGAGACAGAGAGACGAGGAAACACTGACAAATAAATCACGGTCTTAAGAGTTACCTCTTTCCATTTACAGATGCTGTCAATCTTTAAGTCTATAATGAGTTCAGATGCAAACTCTAAACCAACTTGTTCCCATTTATATTTATAAGAATATTCATGTTGCTTCAAAAGCAATCTTACAGCATTTGTTTGTTTCTCAGTTTTTATTTGGCTTTCAGCAGCAACTTTGACAACATAAATGTTTTAAGAAAAGGACAAACTACCAACACTGGCTCTAAATTAATTTTGCGTACCTAAGTTTACAAGCCTCATTCTCACTCATTTAGTGATTTTCATCGACCAAACTACATGGCATCATTCATCAGTCCTCATATCATTTGCATCTGCATCATTACATAGTTTTTGCAGTTATGCTCCGTTGCATTTTAATGTGGCCAAACGGCCACAGCTGACAAAAACAAAGTAAATTAACTTGTACTGCTATTATGTTAGCTGAACTGAAATTTGCAAATGTGAAATTGAAAATTTAGAAGTGACAGAAAGCTTTAATTGGGAATTATAATTGCTCTTTTATAGCTTTTGTCGAGTCGAATGTTATTTAATGAGTCAACCTTGGTTCAAGATTCCCAAGTAAGTAACACTCAAGCAAGTGTTAAAGTGTACATTACCAAATATTATTGTCTAAGCTTGCTAATTTTATAAATCTGTAGAAAAACTCTTAACTTGAAATGTTGACTGACAAATCTGATCAATGAATATCAATGGCTAAGATGTAAAAAGTAGCTTGCAAAGATTCCTTGACCTATTAAAAATTGACATTTGTTAAAATATATATATATGTATATACTGTATATATATATATACATATATATATATATATATATATATATATATATACACATATATATATATAAAGTTTCCAGAAATATGGCTGACATATTTCTCTGATACAAAAAATAATAAAACATGTAAAGAATGATTCACTATGGTTTATTGGGTTTTATTTAGATTTTAACTGGAAAAAATGGTAAATCAAAAATTATTAAAGTCATTCTTGACAAATTGAATCATTTTTATGGGTCCAATCCAATAGTTATTAAGCAGCTTTTTGCATGTTTTTACTAACATTTGGATGATTTCATTCAGGCTGGAAAGCCTCCTTCCCATTACCCTAATCTTTAAGTCACTCCAGATATTCTATTAACTTTATCTTCAGAAGAAAAACTGCGTAATCTTTAAATCTGCAAGAGACATAAATAATTCTGTCACATAACCTCTAAATAGCTTCATTTATTCTGTGTTTGTCAAAAGCTTTGAAAGTGTCGAGTTACTAAAATTGTCAGCAGTGAGACCAGCCAGGCTAGCTGCAGTTTAGCTGTGTGTTGCAGCAAAGAGCCTGAGGGGAAAATAAAGATGTATCAATCATTCGCCACCTTCACTACTTTAAGGAAGCTCAGCTGTGTCACACAGGAGTGAAGGAGTTTATAATTGTTTGTTATTCTGCTTAAGCAGGCGTTCAGGACAATATCACACTTTGTTAAGGTGTTGAAATGAACTGAAAGTGTGAGCAGAAGAGTTTCTCAAATGAATCACAGAGACAATTAGAGTCTAATAAGTACCAGCGCCTGGCAAACGAGTCATGACCACGCACACTAATTTTGAATTTAAAGCTCCGGTGATCGGAACATGAGTTTCTCAGTTGCAAATAAACGTGGCACCAGCAAAGGATTACATTTCCTACTCTGAGGTTACAAATTCTGTCACTCATCTCCAGGCGGACTACCTTGCTGCTACCTACACACACTCATAATTTGCTCCTCAGTTTGGCAAAATCAGTTGTTCAGTCTTTCATTTACAGCTTATGTCTTGAAAAGTGACGCTTTTAAGTGTTTAAAGCCCTAAAAAATATGGTGCTGTGAACCGATTCTGCTGTGCGGATTCACTTTGAGGTTCACCTTTTCTCTCTGTGTTATAGAATTTCTGAATGTAATTTTTTCAATTCCAGCAATTTTGCATATGTGCACTGGAGGGCAAAAAGACCATTCTTTTATTTTGCCGCGGTAGGACGGTTCCGTTAACAAAATGAAACCTGGAGGGTAGAGATTATAAATTTAGTGAATTGCGCCACAGCAAGGGAAAAATAATGCAGAAAAACCACTGAACAACTCCAACTCAAACTATTCTTCCTTTTTCTTGCTCTAAATCTGTTGCTGTAGAAACAAACTGATCCACAGATGTATCAGGATTTAAGACTAAAACACACACAAACATTTCCCAAACAAAGAACAGAACATTGAGTCCGTTACTGTTTTATGTTTTCAGGCTTGATATTTATTTTGCGATGATTAATAAATTATCACTTGAACACAGCAATGGTTGGTTAGCGAATTTAAACACCTGCTCTGCTGAAGGTCTGTCAGAGTTGGTGTGTGGGTTGCTGTATTTTTTTTATTTTATTTTTTTTTACTGAACCAAAACACACAGAATTTCAAAGCACATCTACATGTTAAGATTGTCGAAGTCAAGCATAGCTGACCTACTTCCTTCTCTCTCACTATTCATTTTTGAATTAAAACTTTTTCCTGACCTTGATGTCTAGTTGTAGTGCTGACAATTAGTAACAAAGCACTGCATCCCTTTTTCTTTGTATGATAATGGATGGAGTGCATTTAAGACTTAGCATGTTATATTGACAACGTGACAGCTAGTCATCATCAGCAGGGAGCTAGAGGACGGGATCTTGTGTGCGTGACGTCACACTGCAACATGTCTATGACGTCTGTTAACTTATTTTTGGTGCCCTTTTTACAGACATTATGCACCATATTCACATTACTCTGGTATTTGTACACATACACACATTGCACATGCAATTATTTGTCCATTAAAGGATAGCGAGTAGAAAGGTCAGTTAGGAACAGCATGAGACCTCTGGGTGGATTTGCCAAGTTTCTGCAGCGGCTTCAAGTACTTGATGTGCTGGAGGAACAGTTTGAACCTGTTTCTTTCTTTTATTTTTCTTCCCAACACAAGACATAATAAACTTGAACGGATGAGGTTGTTGAATCCAAGAGAGCTGACATTTACAATTGTGCTCAAACTAAACATTTAATGTCCAGGGAGATTTCCAGACTTCTGCTAGTGTGCAGTGACTGCCATATTCCTGGCTAATTCAGATGTCGTTAATGAATGGTTTACCTTTAGATAAATATTATGAATGCCCCCATCTCCTTGTTACTCGGCGCTGAGGTGCATAGTTTCCTAGAGGTTGACATTTGTAGAAAATATTTCCCTTTTTGGAGTAAGGAAGTCGGCTATGCCAGCTTAATGGGCTGGTGAAAGTAGCACCTGAGTAACTTTAGGAGAAACATACATTCCCACAATGGGAAATTACTACCAAAACTCACCCACTTCTTCCACTGCACATTTCTGTTTATCTTCTATGTTCTAGTCCACTCTGAATCCCCGCAGTCAGAACCAAAGCAGCATTTAGTTTTTATGCAATGAATTTGGAACAAACTTTCTGAAAACTTCAATATGGCAAAACTCTGAGTTTCTTCAACCTCACCTGCTGAGAATCACCTTTGATTAAAAACAAGTTGAACATTCATTTATTTGATGATTATTCTTGATGATTTTGAAGGCATTTGACAAAATTAAAAGTTTGTTTCCTAATTGATTATTTGCTACGCTTTTGTTATGTAAAGCAATTTGAACCAACTTTTTGCTGATAAGTAAAAGTTGGATGTGCAATACAGATAAACTTGAATTGACTTATCTTGAGGGAAGATTTGTTTAATAACTCAATCATTTTTGTTTTCTAAATTATCTCTCTTACTTTTATTAGGACACAAAAGCAATTATCTGCTGTTGCTACTTGCAACAGCAGTAGCAACTGCTGTTGCTACTGCTGTTGCAACAGCAGTAGCAATGCAGCTGTGCAGCTCCTGCATTGATTGCACAGGAATCAATGCAATCAATGCATTGATTCCTGCATTGATTGCAGGAATCAATGACTCACTGCAATCTGCCGTGTTTCTTTAAATAGAAAACCTTTTAGACTAATGTGGAAAATGAAGTGAACTTATTGTTTGATTACTAGGACCAGTTGGAAAGCATGTGTGACTGAACTGAAGTTACTTTTTTGTAAAGTATCTTGTTGTGAGTTGCTGCTATATAAATGAACTGAATTTAATTGAATTGTTCTCTGAATTTGCTAGTAGAAATTTAAATTCTGAACAGGAGCTGAAATAAAGCAAACATTTCTAATATTCAAGCGTTCCAGTTCCCAAGCCCTGGAAGCTGTGAGTCAGTCCATCCTGCCTATGTTCCGTGTTGGGATAGGTTCCTCTTACTGTTTTCAAAAACATCTGAAGAAAAAAGAAGAAGGAATTTGTGATGTTTTCTTCTCCTTTAATGACACCATAACGTTCTGCTGAGTGTTCAGTACCTGAGATTATGGAGCTGGGAACCGTCGAACACAAGAATGTGTGCTCAGTAAATCTTCCTTTGATGAGCAGTGGTAAAGAAAACATATTTAAGTCCATAGATATGAGGCAAATGTGTGCACAGGTGCAAACATACAACCACTGCAGTTGGATCTGAAAGAATTGATGCACTGAGATGTTTTAGATGTGGTGGATTCAAAGAAATGATGAGTAACTGGAGATTAACGGCTGTTTTACTCACACCATGTATAATCCTTTGTTGAAAAAGAAGAATAATAATAAATCTAACATGATAAATATTTACTGTAGCTTCATCATGCTGCTTATGCACACAGTTGTTTTCATGAGGTAGGCGAACACATATTAGTGAGTAATAGTTAACATGAATGAAAGTGATAGTTTTCCAGTTGTTTCACACAAAAAAAATATGAATAATTGTTTTTGCATTTGTATTCAGATTCCTCAGGGGTCACAGACTCATTGCAAAGTCACAGACAAATGTTAGCAATTGGATAAAATCAGATCTAATGGTTTAAAACGTGAGTTCCTGCCTCCAGCAAGCAAACGTTTCTCATTAGTAGAGGGTCCAAACACTCTGTATGAAGCAAAGCATAGAAAGGGTTTCTACCATTCTGCTTTACTCTGATACCCCTAAATAAAGCACTGTATTATTAATTAGGATAACTAATTAGTAAATACAGCCCAGTTGGGTGATATAATTTCAGGGAAATCAAGGTTTACATGTTTCTAACCCTTTCACTCTGATACCCATAAACAAAATCATGCTCACCTGTGTCTCAATTAATCTCTCAATAAATATGCCTTCACAGAACAGCTTAATTTATTGCTGTTGCACCATCATTTATTTTCAAATGATGGATTGATTATTGCGATTTCTCTATAATGAGTGTATTATTTTACAGTGCAAATTGAAATACCATAAAAGTGGAGTAACAGCCAAGAGTCTGATGGTAATCCTGGATTAGCAGCACGTAATCCAGAATGGGAAATCCCAGTGGGATGACAACTGTTATTTCTTCTTTCTATATGGAAGAGGGGCGAGAGGATGGGGATTGTTGAAAGAAATCCCAAAGGCACTGTAGAGTTGAAGTTTACCTCAAGCTATGTAAACACAGCAGGCATTTAAAAATCAATGTCATTGCACAATGATTGGTTGAAAACTCAACTGGAGATGAGAATCGAGGGGAACTGCATAGGAAGGCGATGGCTGCCTTGAGTTGATCTCATGTAAAATCCAAAATATATATTCAATTCTGTGATTATAAGATAAAAATTCAAGGCAGTAAAAGTCATTTTATAAGGAACTGTTGCTCAAAAAGACAGTATGCATGACAGATACTGGATTAAATATGCTTCTGATCAGATGCTACTCAGTTTTGCCTTAATAATCATGATTTGTTTAGACTATAGTTTTAGCAAGTGAACTTCAGTGACGTGACATAGTTACTAAACTGAAGGCTGTTCCCAGTAAATCGTGTGGGGCTTTAAATCTGTTTATTGGTCTAACCTCAGAAGGTACTTTGCGGCACTTATGCAATGGAAAGACTCATGCAGCGCTGCAAGGGAAGAAGCAGACGATGATTGGCAGGGCCCTCTGGCCGGCCGGCCGAATAGTTAGGGGCTTTTGTTGTCTGCAGCTGGACAGGAGCGAGACACTGGGGTGAGGCGAAAGCTGTGAGCTAAGTTAAGAGCAGGGAGTCAGAAAGAGGGTTCCAGCAATTGGCTCTGGTGCTGCTTCGGGAGTCCTAATAAAGACATTCAGAAACTTACTCTGTCCTCCGCAAACTTCCCAGTTCCTGTCAGGCTGGCCCAGCCTCACAGTGGAGGGTTAGGAGAACCCGACACAGTTACTGCACCACGTTTGTTTGTGCAACACAGCTCACTCAGGTTTCTAAGAAAACCTGAGTCAGCAGAGAAACGGTTTCAAATTCACTTGAACGCCCGTTGACAATATTCTGTGCACTCCCCCTTTAATCGCTGACCTTTTCCTGGGATCAGTTCAGCTAAAGTTGATATCACAGCACTGTTGTAAAACCATAAACACATTGCTGGTCCGTCCTTGGAGCTAATACGGAGCAAGTACAGATTGGGTGTCAGTAAACTGTGCGAAAGTTTGGGATTAAAAAAAAGCAAAGAATCACAAGATCAGTGATTTAAGCCCCTCATTTATCAACTTTTGAAGCAGGGCCTCTGGTGGTTTATCTGTACTGTAGCTATGATTGTTATTCGCATCTTAATCTCTTGATGTCAAGTTCAAAGTAAACATGCCTCAGGACTTGGTTGGATATGTCTTTAATTGTACTCTAACTCCTGCATGTCTTTAATAGAGTAAAACTTTTAATTTTAGCCATAACTTAAAAACACATTTACAGTGTCATGCAAAATAATAACTTGCCTCTGTCACATTCTACTGTTGAGGTAAAAAAAATAAAAATACAATTCATAATGGGGACCCAGATTGCTTAAGAGGGGTATGAATAGTTTTCTAAGCGCCAGTTTAGGAGGACATAAATACTGGCCCAGTTTAGTTTATGGAACTAGGCACCATTTTTATCCATCTACATCGTATTTATAAGTTGTAAAACTAAGACCTGACTGCTAAGACGTTGCCTTTTCCAGCCTGAAACTATTCCTTCGTTCAACATGTAACCACCTGCTTTGACTCTTCAAAATAAAAGTCCACAGAGGAACCCCCCCAGCTCACAAACGTTTTTGAAACTTAATACAACCACAAAACTTATACTGCTTTACTTTATTAGGATTTAATGCTATAAACCAACACAAAGAAGTAGAACCATCTTTTTTCACCATTATTGCTGCAAGTCATTTGACAGATGTTGCTACCAGCTTTGGACATTCAGAGACAGAAATTAGAAAAAAAAAAAAAAAAGAAAAAAATGAGAAAAGTAATTTTGCCCAGTATTTATGTCCCTCTATTTATCTTCCCATCAACTCACAATAACTAATGTCTGTCATGTTCCATGAGGTTGATGCATTTGGTGCTATGTACAGTATTCTTAAATATAAAGGGCCAAAAGCTTGATTTGGTTCTCAACTCTGTAGCCCTTGAACAATGGCTTTCATCTTTCAAAAAGGCCAAATCGGTGGAGTGCACACTTCCAGTTGTCCTAAACTGACCTGTGCTCTCCTTACCCAGCCAGTTGGCTTATTTTGATAGCCTTGTCTTGGTACAATTGCAGGCAGTTGCCCTTCCTTTTTCTCAGATGAATATTGCTTTAAACTATTCCACAACTTTCCCCCTGAAATGTTTACTGTCTTCACGATACTGTTTGTTCAGTAATGCTCTCTAGCAAACCTCTAAAGCCTTCAAAAATCAGCTGTATTTAGACTGAGGTTGAGTAATTCACAGCCTGGATTTTATGTACGGTATGACAATAAAGGGACTTGAATACCAATGTATGTCACATATTTTTCTTCCACTTGTAATTATGCACTTCTTTGTGGTCTTTGTGTGAGATGTGCTTCTAACAAAACACAGTGAAATTTGTGGCTACTGCATCGCAAAATACCAAACAGTTCAAGGGGTATGAAAACTTTTACAAGGCACTGTAACCTCATGAACAACATGTGTCCCACACCCAGACACTGCAGCTGTCCACTCTCCCTCTGGGGGTCAAAGGGAACATCCCAGCACTCAGTGCCGCCCGCGTCAGACTAACACCTGTTGGTTGTGTCTTAGCCTGGCCTTCGTAAAGTCAACAGAGAATTCAATAAGCGAGACTCAGAGCCAGCCCAGCTCTTAACGACAGCAGACGCAGTAGCAGAAACACTGGTCAAACCGCAGCGGGTTCATAAGATTTTGTGAGGCTGAAAGCTGCTGCTAGGACCTGCATCAGAGTGGAAAACGTAGCAGGGAATTTGGAAAACGGCTCATCATCTTCAAATGGGGCTCTTAGGTACGGTGGCCGACAGGTGCAAATGCGCAGCAAAAGAGAAAACATGCAAACAAAAAAAAGACACGCGCACAAATTAAATGCGGCAAACAAAAAGCAAATAAAATGCAGCAAACAAAAAAGAAAACACCCCCGAATGAAATG